>JAPMAE010003046.1:1825-16005 GCA_036584705.1 Rhyacophila sp. 25_7
ATCTCCCATCGTGTGCATCCCTCGGCATCTAAAGGTATCGATACTGTCGATGTTCTGTCCGCCGCTAATCATGGGGAAATCTGACTGGCAAGGTTATAGATCACATTCGTTTTCTTTACATTGATTTTTAAATCAACGAACGGTGAATTTTGTTCAACTGTAGCGATCTGATCAATTGTGACAATCTCATCAGCATTTTCAAGGCCGCCTAATTTCAAATTGAGAGCTATAACTATTCTCTGGCCCCAGATTGATAGAATAGACAGAGAGGGATGATAAATACGAACATCCTTTTTTGGACCCAGTGACAAACCGTTAAATGGTGTGGAGTCACGACTGAGGTCAATATAAAAGGTACAACACATTACCTCACACGCCAATGTCACAAACTGTGATACGGTGGTCAGGCGTAGCTTGACTTATATGGACGGTTCAGTGTGTTTTATTGTGTAAAATTAATTTCAATTAGGTGATAATATGTCGCCGCAGAAAAAAGGAATAATGACAAGAAAAGATTCCGGTGATCAAGTCACGTCTGGCCTTAGCGTGTGTACATTCGGGTTACATATCGACCATGTTCAGGCAAAAGAGAATAACCCACACAGAACAAATTTTAGTGGAGGCACAAAAAACGCTTTTTGATTATTTTTAGTCAAAGTCACATTAACACAAACGTGAGGTGCATGATGACCAATAAATTGGTGTTTTATTTTCCTGATATGATACCTTAAAAAGTTATTAAAGGGAAACCGTTAAAATTGAGGGTTAATGCTTTTTTCCTTACCACACAAACTTAGTAGGTCGTTATTTTTTTAAAATCTAATTCTGAATTTTGATAATAATTCGGCATTTTTGGCTTAATTCCTTTTGACAGAATGTGTATTCAGTTGTGTATCAATGTGTAAAATCACTTTTCAAAAAAACTGAGTGTTAAGCCCTTTCGCTTAAACAGGATCGATATGATTTCTTTTTATTCGTATGGGTGTGGTGGGTTATATAATGATAATTTTTGAATTCTCAAAAAAATAACTTGAAGCTACTCCAGTATTAGATGATAGGTCAATACCACGAAAGGTGCCGAAGGGATTATCGTGAGCTCAATTTAATTTAATTTGATATCCATATTTTGAAGATGAATCCGGCTCCGAGTGGTGGCAACACAGCGCCCTGAAGAGGCTCCGATCTCGTATAGACCTTGAACATACATGCGGCTATATCACGATGGTTGATATCGGCGTGGCCGACTGGGGAATTGATTCTCTCTCTACTGATGTAACATTAGGAAAAGCGCCACTCGGTAAGATTTCTCACGGCTAACATAATTTATTATTTCCTTCAATATATAATATGCAGAAATAAACGTATATAATACAATAATTAGCCTTATTTAAAATATTTTTAGTTGCTTAAGTGTAATGAGCAGAAAAAATGAGTCACTTTGTTGCAAACCGTAAGTTAAATTTTAAAACATGTTACCCCTTATACTGACTTAACCTGTCCAGAGTATGGATATGCATATGCGTTCGCTGAAAATTCGCTTGGAAGAAGTATGTACGTATATGTACGTCAAGAACCAATCAATAAAATACTTGTACACATTATACAACAAAAGTATTGTAAACATCCAATTGTGCAACCGTAATTAAATAACTCACTCCTGGAGAGGTTAAAGTTTGAAATTTAACATAATTGAGGGGTGTATTTCAAAAGTGAACTTATTCCACTTCAAGAAGTTTGTGACCGATGCAAATATCTCTATCGAACATTGTATTTTACACTACAATTATATATAACAAAAACAATATGTAATATCGACACCGTAAACAGTTTTTTGGCATTTGCCACAAATTTGTCGAAGTGGAATAGTTCACTTTGGAAATGCACATCTCGATTGCGTGTCATTAAAAAGTGTTAACGATATGTATAAAATCAAAGGTAGACTCAAATTTTCAAGCTGTTCATCACAGCATTTCCACACCCGAGAAGCATATGGATACAAGTCTGAAATTTAAAAAAAAATGAGTTAACGGTAATGACTTATAGTCAGCAATCATATTTATTGTAAATGGACTGAAGTTTCACCAAAAAGAGGATTTCAAAAATTGGATGCAATATAACCATAACTCAAAATAAAAGTTTAAGAATCCGTCCTCACATGGTTCCAATAGAGTTTGCGGACATAGTGTCTTTAAGGTTATTTTAAGGCCTTTCCAAGATTTGCGTCATTTCATGGGGAGCAATTTTGCGCCGACTCCCAAACTGATTCATCATCCTCGAGCTTCATTGACAGCCGGATCGGTTGAGTTGTTAGCACACCGGGCATACAGGCCACTTCATGCCACAGAAGATTAAATGAAAGGACTACTATTTTTTTATTTCTTTCCTCTCTTTACTTAGTCTTCACACTTAGGTGTGTGGTGATACCGTCCCTTGCGGCTCTGCTACGGACAAGTCTAAAATCATATATCAGAAAAAACATTTCATTCGTGAAAGTGTCAGGAAGCCAACTGCACATAATCGCGGTCGCGTGTACTGGCGGGCTCAGTGGTGGGTTCTCGAAATTTCACTACTGTACAGAAAAAAAAAATTATAGCGGACTTTGAATTTATTGTTAAAAATTGTTTGCAACATCCTGTTGATTCTATCCATACTGTGAAAATTGTCTAAGACGAAAGCGTTATATAAAAATTCATTTACTCATCATCGTTATAGACTAAATGCAGCACTGGCATTTACAACAGCGGTTCACAGAGCTGTACTCGAAGTGTATAAATTTTAAATCACAATCATTTAGTAATGTAACAGACGTTTGACAGTAAACAGCGCTTGCTTAATTACGTGAGTTTTATCGAGGTTTTATTTTACTGTTTTGTTCACATCTTTTCAGGAATGCCAAGACGTAAGTCGAAATCCACCAGATTACAGTCTTCGCAAATGAGCTTTGAAGAATCCACTATCGGCGCCGAAGATCCGTTCGAGAAACGAGAATCAAACAGACTGTCACCTTCTGACGGTTCGACAATCAGTGAAGACACCCTGAGAAAAGAAATAACTGAGAAACTGCTCTTAGATGATGTCGTAGCCGCTCCGTCGAAGGACAGCAGACTGCGATCACCGAACGAATCGCATTTCGCCCTCACACCTATCGTTCAAAGTAACACACACTCTCCCGCCAACGGATTCACCAGTGTCGACTGTTCTAATATACTGTGCCAAGAGCTCGACCAGCTGGACACGCAGATCGACAAAGATTCTTCGGACGCTGTCCCTGACAATGTCGCCAGAAGGAAGGCCAAGGAGGCATACAACTGTCAACCCGATGAGATCACGATGGACACTATCGATAGTCTTTTGAGTCCTCTCGACGAGAATATTTCGATGTTTACCCAGTTGGCGAAGGAGACTGAAGTGGCGGCGCAGCCCAGTTTAGTAAATGCGGAAGGTCAGAGCAATTCTGCTGATGACGAGTCGGAGAGAAAAGATTTCAAGACAGAGGTGAGGTGTTTTTATTTATGGAGTTGAGGGGTGTTATATTAAATATAGATCCACCCAGGCAACGGTGGTGGCCTTATTTGTATAGTATTGTTCATTTATATGTGTGCGCGGGCCTATGTATGCGTGGGCTTGTACGTATGCAGTTTTAATTTGTGTGACAGTGTGCGTCAGCCACCTCCTTATAAATATGAGTGTTTTAATCGCTCTGTCATGTTAGTACAGGAATAACAAAAATAAAATGTCGCATAATCCATCGAAGATAGAAAATGTTTAAAAGGAGCTGAGTGAATTCTGATTTTAATTAATATTATTATGTACATTCAATGATATATATTTTCACAAAACATCAACTATTTTAGACTCGTGAAACTATTGCACTGTATATGAGGGGGGTATTTCCAAAGTTGACTTATTTTTGGCAAAAGTTTTTGACAACTTTCTGTTCTTTTTTTTCAGAAATGGACCATACTTGAATGTCACTATGGAATTCCTCTTTTTGACGAAGAAGCGAATCAAAAAATTTGCAATGCCATCGTCACAAAACTTTCAAAGGACGAGAGGTATGCAGTACACTTTTGTTTAATCTGATTATGTATCTTGACAATTTAATAATCTCGAGAACGGGTGCAGTTGTTTTCCTGAAGCCAGAACGGCAACTCTGGACTCTTATGTCATTTTTATCGTCTTCTTGAACTATTTGCGACCATTTTTTATAATTTCGCTGACCCCTGGTAATGGCTACGCGGACCACAGTTTATGAACCTATAGTCTATCAGAAGAAATCCGCATTTTTGCGGCCAATGTGTTTCATTTTGCGTATTATTAAGATATAATGTGTGTATCTGTTATATTGTTTTTTTTCAGCTTGAGTCGATTGACAGTTTCAAATCAAACGCTTTCCGCTGAGTTATTAAAATTCATTTCGCAGTGTCAAGTGAGTATAAGATACCATTAAATACTTCAGTGTTGAGTGTTGGCAAAATATAATATTATTACATACCTTCTGCCGCTTTGTGTAAACATAAACAAAATTTAAAACGGACCAATTTAAAACATATTATTAAATAATCTCTAAAAACATTTTTTTTAATTTCTCCAAGCACGCAGGAATATTCGTTATCTGTTATAAGTAAAAAATGCTTGAGAACCTTTGCCGGAATGCGTTGATTCGTGTTACTGGTACTCAACCACGGTTTTAATCACTTAGGCCACCTGCACACGGAGCTATTCAAAAGAAACCGATCACTGACACAAATCACCAACCGATCCGCCACGACTCAGAATCTTTGTAATCGAATGGGACTCTGCAGACGTTACTACTTGTTACTAACCAGTCAGCAACGTGTTAGTAATTAGCTGTGGGCTACTCAACTTGTCGACTCAATTTGATCGAATCACCCGGTTCCTCGTCCGTGCATAGGGCACCTCATGCCACCGGGGACTGAATGGCGAGGCAGACTGCTACTCATTCTAAAATCTTTTCTTTTAGCACATCGTGCATGGTGATACCGTCCCGTGTGACTCCACTACGGGCAGGCTTAAAATCAATGTGGGGGTAAAAAAAACATTACTTTCGTGAAGGGTCAGGCAGGCGACCGCGCATAATCGTGGTTGTGAGTACTGGCGGGTCAGTGGTGGATCCTTCAAAGTTCCTCGTCCGACTGATTACAATAAAGTTTTCTTTATTATTATTTACATAAACAGTTAATATTTATTTTATAATTTTTTTTATAGTTCACGATAATATATGAACGATCAACAAGTGAATATGAATTCGGTCGGATACCCTCGTGTTTGTATTTTGCCTGAGTAGTCTAGGAGAAATCAACTGCACTAATTGCAAATAACTGTTTTTAGACATACAGTAGAATGTTAAAAATTTCACATCCGAAATTTGGAGAAAATTGAACGAATTATCGGCAGTCAACATTTTTCTTTAGGATGTGGATAAATCCAAAATCTTCTTTGTATTATATTTCTTCTGCAATGATTACAGTAGTAATATAGAGCAACACTAACCCAGCACTGGAATCATTATCCATACCTCACAAAGATTGCGATGTTCCACCGTCCGTGACCACGCAGAAACTACCGATTTCAATCACGTCCGTGTCGAACGCCGTGTGGATCTGCATCACTAATGAGTCAGTAACCGGGTAGTAATTTCAATAACAAACCAGTTCCGTTTCTTTTGAGTAGCTCCATGTGCAGAGAAGTTCATCACTCGATCGCTTGTTATAACGGCATCCAATTTTGTCATAGATTTAGTGACCCTCTGCAGTCGTATTATAATATATTCCTCAAGCGGAATATCATATCTGTACATGTAGGAAACTAAAAAAATGCTAAGTCAAAAATGGCACTCTTTCACTATGACTGTTCAAAGTCATTTTTGTTTTGCTTCCCTCCTATAGTATATAATATAATATTGTTTTCGTCGTATTCTTTTCTAATAGGGTTACGACATAATTAAGTGTCACTGGAAAGAGTGTCGCAAGATACATTACACTAAGTCGAATTCTCAATTTTGCTAAAAATTGACATAGCGTTGTTTAGTTTTAGAAGAGAAATGATAAAAAATGTTGTTTATTTTTAATGAAAGGCTACTATGATTTCATCAAAGACATTCTTTTATGTTTTAAAGACTTTTAATGTGGTAAAAAACAGTATTTCTTTATATTGTTCATTATACCAATATTATTAAGGTAAAATGAAATTAAAATACAGCTAAGAGAATCTACTTTTTATTACCAATCGGAGCAAGACAAAATGAGACATTTGAAACACTTGCAAAAACATTTTGATGGTAAAACACCCCTATCAGATATATTTCAGCTAAACCAAATATAAATGTGTTTTTCTCAAACCAAATGAACAACACTTAAACGTGTCACATAATACTTAAATATTTTATTTGTTAGACTAAATTGAATTCTTATTTTTGCTCTCCTTGGCATTCTCAAAATTGACAGTGTTTTTATTACCTATCTCCTCGGGCAAAGCTTAATGCTAGTAACACCAGGGCTGTGAAGTCGGTTCAAAATTTACCGACTCCGATTTTATAATATTCTCCGACTCTGACTTCGATTTTTATTTTATAATTTGCTACGTCTACCTAATTTATTTATATTATTGACACGATATAGGTGTAAATAAAAAAGTAAGCACATTCGTACACAACCAAATCAATTTAATAAAAAAAATACATTAATTACATGCCACTAGCAATATCTTTATACAAAAATAATTATATTTAAAGTATATATAAAATCAATTTTTTTAAATAATTAGACAAATTACATTATTAAAAAAAAAAGAAAATACTTTAAACACTGCTTCCGAGAAAATGTTCAACGTAATGTAGTCCCAGAATTCTGAATCATATACGTCATAATCGTTGACATTTGACACGTGCCGTAATGTTATTCGTTAAAGAAAATAAAAAAAGAAGTCAGAGTCGATCGATTTTTTCCTCCGACTCCGCCTAAAATGTCACGACTCCACCGACTTCTACTCCGCTTCCACAGCCCTGAATAAAACTGATGATGAAAACATTCAATAACTTTTGTTGAAAATGGTTAACTTATTTCGTTTATGGCTTTATTTCAGTATTACCCAGGTGAAGACATGGGAATAATAAAGAGGGGTCAATTGGTGCCGTTACCGAAGAAAAACCTCGTGTTTGAGAACGGCAAGATCGACGTGTGGACAGGAAAATACTCTCCCCGGAACCTATCCATTGTGTAGATATCCAATTCAAACATTGTCTGCTTCCATTAGTCATACATCATGTGAGAATCGTAAATATGTAGACCGCCTTTGTCTACATTCTTATATATATATATGTATAGGTTTGCTCGTAAGTCTTCATTATAAGTTGTTTTACCTTTGTACCAGAGTTTCTGTGAATATAAATTATGGAATACAATTTTGATAGCATATAACACATTGATATCAGCGGAGTGAGTGAGATTTGCATATTTTCTCTTGTCTTTCTGTGTTTTGCGCATCAGATCAGACTGATTAGGGGTATCGCATAATATATTGATTATTGAAAGTTACATATTCTTTACGCCGATGTCGCAAATGCTTGCCTAACGCTAATATATAAGTGAAGACAAATGTTATAAAACAGATCACGCACAGTTAATGGTAGCCTCGTGGATTTGCTTCTGTCTAAATTTTTATTATTGACAATTGTGACTTATAATTTATGTTCCAAGATATATTCCATACAAGTATTTATTACTCCATACCAGCATCTCTAAGCTTTGCCAAATAAATCTTATACTGTTATTTCAACCCCGTAACTTCGAACAGTTTGTTTCTTTTTTACTAAAAATGGAACAAAAAAATATATTCTTCCATATCAAAATATAGTGAGGATTTCTAAAAACAGATGGCAGTCAACGTAAATAAAATTTGACGCGTGGCGCGATCTGTGTTTCCTGAAGAAACGAAATATTCCTCGTCTCCTTAATCGAAGCACATAGACACCACATCAGTCTTCTTTCATCCTGCTATGTCATGCCTCTGCCAAATATATCTCGTAGATGGTATTGAAAGGCCTCCTGGGACGATGGGATCCGGTTGGCTCGAAGAAGAAGCTTGCCTGGCTTAGATGCGATTCTATGTCTAGTCCAATGTCTCATCTTCACTTTAAATCTGATGAGAGTCTGCATGGTCTATTCCCCTATCACCTCATTTCGCATATAGTCCTATCACGCCACCCCTAGAATTCGCCGCAGGTATCTGTTTTTGAAGCTCGGTAAACAATTATTTTGAGACTTCATGAGGTGACTTGATTTGCTAACATAAAGCACCACTGTCGGTATGCAAACATCGAATAGGCGATTTTGACCAAGTACAACTGTGAGTCCTAGACATTCTCCAGCAAGCTCTCTTTGCGATGTGCCTCTTACCATATTCTGACACATCTAGCCATGGGAATCGATACAGGCAAGGTTATGCATCACATCCGTTTTCTTTGCATTGATTTTTTTAACCGACAAGACAAATTCTTATGCAACCTTTTAATGATCTCTTGAACATCCTTAGCAGACTTATTCGATATTCAATGTTGTATAATTTTAAACTGGGCATTAGAGCTATTTCACGGTTAGGTGGTTTTGACATTTGACTTTATATTTCATTTCCCACCTACGGAACACTCAATCATGTCATGATCTCTCCAGGAGTTGAAAATCCACAAACCGGAATCTGGTTGGGTTCAAAGAAGCATAAGCCCATGTCGATACTAGAATAAACTTAGTTTTATCCCACCGATGACTTCATTTTGTAATAAATACAAATGCCCTACCATATCCTGAATCTACACATAACCTCATTGTATTCATTCTTCGACTTCTACTTCTCTGTTCCTCTTTTTTTTCATCCATATTTCACCCCTTGGCCAGAGTGTATAGATAACATATTGATCGTCCAGTTCATTAATCGGACAACTACAAAAAAAAAATTTTGACTTAAATATGCCGTTATATGTAAAATGTTGCACTCTATCAATAATATTTCAGTACTCAGATTATTAAAAAAAGATAATGCCGACAAACTAGTAAATAATTAACCAAAATTTGAATATTGTCTGGTTTATTACTAGGATATTTCTAAATGTCTTACTGATGAACAGGATGCTTTGAATCTGACGTTATTTTTGTATGACTAGTTACTTTTGTCGTTCTCGTAGGTGAGTGGATAGTGGCATCCAAATCACGCGCCGAGGGTCACGGGTTCGAGGCCCGTGCTGGTCGCAAATTTACAAATGTTTATTCATGTCCTTGTAGCCAGGACATGTACTCAAAACGGTCGAGGTAATATAATTGATGATTATTACTCGCAAAAAGGCTGTCAAAACAATCTTCATATTGTGCAGATCCATATGCTTTGTTTCGGAGCGGACGTGGTTAAAAGAAGAAAAAAAGAATTACTCAATACTTTTATCATCATATTTGACTTATGGCGACTATTAGAATTTTGTTTTTGTCAATGTCTCAAAACTGGTTATTTGGAGATGTCTGACTAATGAACTGGACGATCGATATGTTGCCTCCGTGTTCCTACCCTGCGAATGATACACAATGCCATCCCAGTATCGACCCATTCCCACCATTATTACATTAGGATGTTTTTAAATACGATCGTAAGGTTATTTTAATAAATAAATTAAAAACGTGTGTATATTATTTTGTTATGAAAACTTGATACCGTGTGGACCGCGTGGATATCTATTTTGAACGGGTTCAATAAAAAAAAACAGAAATCGTCCTATTGCCGTTTACGACCTTTGCCGGAAATGGGTCGTTGTGACAGAATCCAGTTTTCTTTCTTTCTAGACTCTTCTTCTGAATGTGTCATATTTTTGCTTTGAATGTAATGACACACGCTACATAGTTTGTTCCCTTATCACTCCATATTGCATATAGTCATATCACTGCACCTATATTGTTAACTGTTTGGAAATCTGTAAAGGAAACATCGTAATTACTTTCTAGATAACTAGATTTGTTCAACGATTGTTCTGGGAATTATTTCCCCAGTAGTATTTTTAAACCCCACTGCAATCCATATACCATTGATTAGTTCTTTATATAATTTATTAGTTTATTATTCGTATGAGACGTGAAATACTAGTGTTTATGATAATATAATAAAATTGTACGTTTAGTGTTGCCATGTATTCCCAATACACATTTACTTTTTTATTATTATGTGACAGAATACTTAATAATTATTAATGATATAATAGGATTATCATTTTTTTTTTTAAATATTATTTTAGCCTAATTTATACTAGATATATATATAAAATTTTAATCTCGGAAAAATCGTTTATTTTACCCAATTGTGCAAGATTGGTTTATTTTGATTTACACTAAACACTGATACATTTAAAAAGCGTAGTACTTCGAATTTAGACCAAATTTGTAAATGTTATTTTGATCTTGTTACAGATTGCTTTATAAAATCATTTGTATATCAAATATGAACCTAATTCTTTAGCGACTTAAAACTCGGGGCTGAACAATCTCTTCTTCTTTAGCCATGTCACGCCCCTTAGCCGACGCATACGGACACCACATACTGCCCCCATGAATCCCTGTCACTGGCCAGTCCTCTTGCATCCTCCCGTGCCATGCCGCCGTCCCTCAACGCCGCTGAATAGATCCTGTGAATATATATTCAGTGGCCTCCCGGGACGACAGAATCCGGTTGGCTTGAAGAAGAGGCATGCTCGGTTGGGATGGTAATTTTGAACATTTCATGTTTTGGACTTGCTTGCATCCACGTATGCTTCCCAAGTAAAGAGTGAAAATTTTACAAGAAGAAATCGTCAGATTATAATTCGAACGATAAAACAGTTGCCTGATTTATCATTGCTTCAAACAAATAACCTTTACATATCGTCGTCTTAGGATTAGTTTATCGAATATCCATTTTTGTCAAAATCGACATTTTGATGTGAATCTATTTTTTTTTAACAACACGCACCGAAGTCATTTATAAAAATAGTTTATTTTTCTAGAAACGGATTTATTTTTTAAACAATATTGAATAAACCTCATAAATTAATAATTATTCTGTGCTAGTTTGTCGAATATCCAACTGTTCTACAGAACACCACGCAGCGTTGTTTCAAAAATACCATATCGAGTGAGCTATTTGTATCGAATATCCCAATTAACCTATTCAGGAGTACTGACGCACATATGCGCCCACTCAAAATTCACTTTGAAGAAGTATAGACGTATGTGTATGTCAAATACAAGCAATAAAATACTCTTACATATTATTTATGCATCAAATATATATATGGCGGCATTTCATGATATGCCTAGGAATTTCATGATCCGGCAAATTATACGATCGGGCGACGACATTTATACTGAATGGTTTTGTTCAATTCATTTCAATTGGGCAGATTTTCATTAAGATACCATTTTGTAGAAATAAAAAACCTCTTCATAAATCTGTCGATTCCATACAGACCCTGTTTGAAAAGTGCTTTTATTTGAGAATCACAGTGTCACACAACTAAATACACGTTCTGTCAAAAGGAATTAAGTCGAATTATTATTGAAATTCAGCTTTAAATTTTGACAAAAAAAAACGACTTACTAAGTTTGTGTGGAAAAGAAAAAAGCGATAACCCTCAATTTTAATAATTTTCCTTTAATAACGTTTTTTAATTCTTAGACTGGGAAAATGAGACACCAATTTACTGGTCATCGTGCACTTCAAGTTTGTATTAATGTGACTTTGACTAAAAATCATTAAAAAACGTTTTCTGTGCCTCCTATAAAATTTGTTCTGCGAAGGTTAATTCCTTTTGCCTAAACACAGTTGATATCACGACAGTTCGCTGCAGTACATTGATCAGTGTGAATAATTATTTTTGGGACGGATCTCGCTATGATTTTCAATAGTATTATTGGCTAGGATTATCCTGGAAATCAATTGAATGTCCGGGCATAGATGCTTCTACATTAGTAAACTATGAATAGGTTATTATTTTTTAATCTACGTTTTATGGCAAAAACCCAAAACTGTACAAACTAAAGTATACTTAAACGATTTTTTTATTGTAATATCCACAAGGTTTATTTGGCCGCAAATATTTTTATAGACCAATGGCTTACCGCCGGTAAAAATTCACGTTTCGCCAAAAAAATGTGAAAATTGAATTCATAGAAGGATATTTATTTTTTAGCATCAAAATAAAACTGGATACTAACTAAATATCTCTTTTTCTTTCTCTTCTCACAAGCTGAGGGTCACGGGTTGGAGGCCCGTGCTGGTCGCAAATTTTACAAACGTTTATCATTTGTATTGTAGCCAGGACACGAACCCGAAACGGTTGAGCTGCTAATTGATGATTATGACTCGTAAAAAAAACTGCCAAAACAATCTTCACATTGTGTAGATCCATATGCTTCGTTTCGGAGCGTACATGGTTTAAAAAGAAAAAAACCGTAGAGTTGGTTTAGTTTTTTACAGTTGCAAAAAAAATTTAAAAAACATAATTTTTACTAATTAAATGCAACTAATCATACATAATATACAAATCTTTCTATATTTTATTATAAAACATGCGTTTTCAAATTTGAAGATTGCAAGATAACGAAAATATAATGTTTAAAAAAATGTTTAACACTACTGCATGGGTTTGGCCACTCTAATTTCTCGTATTTATTTAAGTCTAATGTTTTACAAATTCCGTTCAATGTCACAATAAAGATATTGGATCAAAAGATAATTGTTAGTGTACAGTTAAAATCTCAGGTTTCCTTTGCGAACATATTCAAATCCACAGTTATGAATCAGCGTGCGGCGATTTGTGACTGGGCCTCGAAGCACTTACTAGCAAGTGTGCAGCCAATAATGTTTGGCCCCCGAAACACTTATTGGTGAGTTTCCGCTCGATTATGTGTTAATATGCCTTGCCTATTTGTATGAATTTAATCCACATTGGCAAAAATATTAGAATTATATATTACGAATTTCTGTTTAGTTGTTATAAATAATTGACAATTTTTTAATTATAAAATTTCGTAGGTCGCAAACGAGTCACATTTCAAGGAACCAAATAAATACGTGCTTCATTAAAAAGGCTGTTAATAAAAATACTAACATAGGTTTTTGGCGCATGTCTATGGTTCCATATTCAGGGTTGTCACAAACATTTTATACTAGAGTTTTTTTTTTTTTTAGTCTGTTAGTTAATTTTAAAACATTTAAGATTAAATACTGTTTGCAAGTTCAATTTTATCACAGCTAATGTCGTGGGCCCATAAAAAATACAATACTTTTAACAAACTGACGTTTTATTGATTCCAATAACGGAGAAAATGTACAAAAATCTACAAATTTTATCTGTCCATATTATAAAATTATTTAACCTTTTCTGTGCCGGACATATTGTCACAACTCGCCAAGTGTGAATTTTTACCCAAACATAGAACCTTATAATATGTTTTTTTTTCAATATATTAAATGTTTCTCCATCATGTATATGTTTTTATGATTATACATACATACATAGTTTTTATGATTATATTGTAGTCATATCTCTGTGTTTTCATATTTAAAATCATGCAAAATATTCAAGTTTATCTATCAAAGTACGTTTTAAGTTGTGCGAGTTAACTCGTTTCTGGCACTTAATTGGTTAAAAACATTTCAAAAAAAATCAACATATGCCGACCACTCACTACTTGTGTCATACCGAAATGTTGACATGGTTCGTTGAGTATTTCGTTCAATTTGTATGAACGTTTAGCCTGTTCCTACAAACGTTCATAATACTGAGACATTTGGAATTCGTTGTGACCGGATTTAACCTGTGTCGACAGTATTGGATAGTCCTCACCGCATATTTTCACACCCTTAATGATGCCAATCAATGATAGACTGAGAATTCTGCATTCAGTTGTTATTATTCTGTTGGTAACCCTGACACTGTCTAAAATTTTTCTCTAAGCTAAAATGATTCTCAATGTAGTCTATAATATCTATAACCAGTTTAAAAAAATCATTTAAATTGCTTAACTCTTCAGTTTTTGTTGTATGGAAATTGAATTGCAAGCAATAAAGTGAAACATATATATTTTTAATTTTTAACCCATTGCACCACTAATAAGGAGACATCATTTCTTTATACAACACACTAA
>JAPMAE010003050.1:0-11108 GCA_036584705.1 Rhyacophila sp. 25_7
TGCAGAAGATTCCTACTGTCCTCATTTAATAAGTTACCTAATAGGTAGAGCTGATGGGAATAAACTCTCCCGCTCTCTGGATGACGCCGCAAATTTTTTAAAAGCTATGAAGTTATCCCTTGTGGAAACCAAGATTGGTGGGTAATGTTACAAGTGATAAATAAATGTGAATAAACGACTATACCCTGGTAACTAAAGATAGTAAAGCCCAGAGGAAGATTGTGCAGTCGGCCATGGACAATTGCTCATCTCTATGCACTATATCTTCACAGTCTGTCAAGGATATAAAGTGGCACAATGAATATAAAATGCTCCGCAAGAAAATACCAAAAGTATCCCAAATATAATACCCCAAGACTATTATGAGAGAGTAATAGTGTGCTGAAAAATCCTACTTTCCCTATATTTAATGAATTACCTATCAGGAAGAGCCAGTAGGAATAGACTCTCTTATCACTCTATGGTTTTATTGACCATAACCCCAAATGGGTTGTGGCGCCATATAATAATTGTTATTATAGTTTTTATTAAATAAGTACGCCACTATCCATTCAAATCCATGGCCGACTGTGCCACCTCCCTCCAGAATACTCTTTTTCTAGCTCTCTCTCTTTCTCTTCAGCATTAACACTCAACATTTACGCACCTCAAGTTACGTTATATACTCATTATGTGGCGGCCAATGAGCTAATTCCTTACTGGAGTTCCTTCAAAAAGCCTCTTGAGAGTTTTTGATTCCTTGTACCTTATAACATGACCCGTCAATAAGTGTTCCCTTACTCTCAAGATATACACTATGTATATAATAATAATATAATGATAAAAAAATAGCAAATATATTACTATACGGTGTTATTATAATGAGTTATTTGATTTATAGATATTATTTTTTTTAAATGAATGACCCTTATGTTGTCAAACTAAATTTTCAAAATAATGCGTGCTTAACAAAAATAATTCTAAATTTTATTTCCCATAGATTCAAAATTATTCAATAATTGCCTTCTTTATGATAATGGCATTTTCAGCAATTCAATTAGTACGTAAATACTAGAAGATATTTGTAATTAAATTAGATATCTGTTTAAAACCCCCGTTTTTAATAATGTGAATCCAATTACAATAAATACATATCTTCCGCTAAGCCGTTTCTGTCTTTAGTAGCTAAAATGCATATATTTTTGTAACAATTTAAAATGAATAAAATACTACATATTAACAATCGTAGGTAATATTGTAATAATTAATACGTCTTTATTCATAAAATTTCTTTGAAATTTTAAGAGAGCAGATTTAGGGCGTAACCGCAACTTAAAATTAAACTGAATTGATTTTATAAATTGTAGAAATTCCTCCGTAAATTGATAAGTGAAATCTTAAGAGATTTTAGCAGTTATAATTGTGATAGTAGTAAATGATAGGGTAATGGAAAATAGAGAGTTAATTGGTGAGGTAAATATTTATTAGACATAGAAAATAAACACTAAATATCTTTTAACAATGCCATATCACTTTTAACTATGGGATTATTGGTTTGTCTCATACTCGTACTTACGTATAGTCTAGTTTTTTTTATTCAATCATGTCCAGTCACGCACTATTAATAATTCTATTCATACAAACTCTCAGTGTTTAGTGCCTATAAGTTATTTTTGTTTTCACACTTGCCATCGTGAAACTATTCGAAAATTCGACCTACAGTTTTTCGAATTGTGTTCTCTCAATTCGTTACGTAATGTTAATGTCTTTTTCCGAGAAGCAAATAGATGCGGGCTTTATATGTATGTGTTTTAAGTATGCTCATGTTCCTTCTGCAAAACGGGAGAGACTTTTAATACATAAAATGCAAAGTAGCATACATTGTAAATTTTAGCAGTCATGTCTTTGTGTTCGTTTGTAACGAAGCTGGAAGGAAACAACCCTGTCGAAATTATCTGAAGTGTGACAAAGACCGGCATGTTTGTTCTTTCGTTACATTTGTTTGAAAACGAAATGTTGTTAGAATGAAAGTTTCTAAAAAAGTGTGTTGCAAAAATGACGACTGGCGTTTTTGAATCTGTGTGGTACTCGTAACTGTAAGAAAAAAATACTTCACATTCGATATGTGATCAGTTTAACACTCTTAATAGCATACTTTTAAAACGAATGCACGATTTTCTACCGAACAAGAAAAAAGCTCAAGATATATTTTGAACACATGTTTGATTCTCGTCAAAGCAAAAGTTGCATGGCTAGGGGAAACAAAATATTTTGAGAAACGAGTCACAATCAGAGCGTAAATGTTTAAGATGCCAAGCTATAAAATTATTTCATACGAGACACTGCGTCGCCATGCGGCGCAGGCATAAAATATAAAAAAATCCTTACAATATACACTAGCGAGGCAAAGAAATTTTCAAAACCAGAAGCTATTCAATTTTATCTTCAGTAGTTAGACTGATAAGCGTTGCTTTTTTATATACAACAGGCTAATTTAAGGCTATTTTCTTTCATTCGGTATAAGTAAAGCAGCTGTATTGAAAACTATTGTAGTATGTGTAAGATTCTAGATTGTTTTATATTTATTTTTTTCATAATTTTGGGAGGCTTGTCAAAATCGACGTCATAAAACCCACACAATAAATAGCTTTATGCAACTTTGCCTATGTATGTATATTTTTCTGCAGGAATGTTACATTTCCAAATCAAAGAGCATGAATGATTTAATATGCTGTATTGGATCACTTCATTAATTTTAATGCAATACTTCGTGACCTTTGTTACAAAAGAAGAAAAGACATGGAAAATTTATATTCGTTTAATATTTGGGTCTTTATGTATTCATCATATTATCTGAGAAGGAATTCTTTAAGCAATATAAAAAAAATTCATCTTGACCTAGTTTTGGAAAATAATACATATGCACCATGCCTAAAAATGGGTCACCACTTTTAGATGTTTTTATCATTGTAACAGCATACAAATGTTATTTTAATCGATCAGTGAAATTACTGGATACAATATGACTATTGAATCTTTAAATAGCAAGCAAATCATTATATCTATTAAAAATAATCATTAATACAAGTTCAATTCAAAAGTGAGAATGAGCTTTTAACTCTTTGTTTTTTTTTTACAAACCTTTTGCACATTTTTAATTTTTGTAATTTACCGATATTGAAGTAAACTTTTTGACGTAATGTATACCTATAGTAGTGAGTGAAATGTATTTTAAATATTGTTTTAATTTATTCTTAAGATAAAGGGAAAGGGTAAAAATTAGCTTATATTTGGTGTCAAGTTTTTTGATGACATGTCTTTCAAACGTTTAACAATTAATTGCAAGCATGTCCAATAAAACTATAAACATATTATCTAGCAACAAAACTCTTGTAATTGTGACTCTATATAAGACAATAAACATTTCAACTGTTTTTTGCAATAAAATACAATTTAGTTTTATTTCAGTTATTTTAATTCAATTTTTTTATTAATAAGTTAAAGATTAACGGTATTTTAATAAAGTTTTAAGAAATAGGGTATATTCTAAATATATATTTAAAAGCCTTATTGATTAATAATAGCCAGATTATCATTTACAACTTTGAAAAATATACAATTGTCAAACTTAAAAAGTGAATGTCAAATGATTGTTCATAAAATTTTGATTAGGTCGGTGATGTCATAAAAGCTTTTAATCTAATATAAACCCTAAATACGATAAAATGAGTCACATAAATAAATCTGTAAAAATCAAACGAAATTTAATTGCGCCATTAATCACTGATGGAATGCCAGGATTGTAGAACAATAATCGAAAATCAATCTATTTTCAAAGAAAACAACCTTGAGCAAAAAATATCTTCAGCCCGTGTTGAAGCTTGACCTTTTCCTAATTATCGATTACCATTGAAACAAACTGTCTCTTCATTAGCTAATTACAAGTAACAATAAAATATAAATTAAAATATTTTCAGCATCAAATCGATATGAATAGTATCGTCGAACTAGTATAGAGCTTCCATGACCGATTTTCATAATTCTTATGCCTGGTAGATGTTTAATCGATTTCTCTGACTTCTTTTATCCTTTTCTCCCATTTTTAATTTTTTTTCTTTCATTTTTTTCTCTGTCACTGAAACACGTGAATTTGTGTCTTCCCATGTCATGCCACCATCTCGTAATTTAGCTTTATAATACACACTGTGGATGATATTTGATAGCCCACTAGAAAGAAGGTTTAAGGTGTTTAGGTTTAAGTAGATATATACTTAATTGATATCTTGTTACTCAAGTTTACACCATCATCTTATTTTAACTTTGGATGTGATGATATCGATCGTGCTTAGAAAAAAGGGATTAACTCTCACAGAACAAATTTTATAGTAGGCATAAAAAAGGTGTTTTAATGATTTTTAGTCAAAATTACATTAACACAAACTTAACGTGTAGTGAGACCAATAAATTGGGATTTTATTTTCATGATCTGATCATTTTAAAATTTATTAAAGGAAAATCATTTAAATTGAGGGTTAATGCTATTTTCCTCTCCACTTAAATTTATTAAATCTTTCTTTTTTTAGAATTTAAAGCTGAATTTCGATAATAGTTCATAATTTGAGATTAATTTTTATTGACAGAACCTGTATTTAGTTCCACCAAACCAAAAAAACTACAGCAAACTGTAATGTTTTGTATATGCATTGACTTCTCTCACCCCAAACTCTTTTTGTAATTATCAAATACATATACTCAGAAGTGAGAATGGGCAGTCTGATAGAACCATCACAACTTATTTGAAGTTGGATATTTCTGAAATAAGACAACAGTTTTTTTATGAAATATAACAACTTGTAGAGATAAATCAGAATATTCAATAAACTCTTGTTTGAAAATCGACTATATTTAGACAAAAGGGAGTGACTCTCATAGAACATATTTTATAGTAGGCAGAAAAAACGTTTTTTTAATTTAGTTAGTTTAATCTTAGTTTATATTTTGCACTTCGACTAAGCTATTTATTTACATTAATACTTAATTGTGCGCTGTCTCACAATTTTCATAGTATGCTCGAATGTATAGCAATAGTTTTAATATTTTAGAATCATAACTATTTGCGAAAAAATATTGTTAGATTGATTATGAATCTTTATCGATATATGATTTTTTTATAAAAAAAATATTTTTATAGGTAATAATCGAATGTGACCGTTATGTTACAATACAACAGTTTTCTTATAATGCAATATACGCTGCTATTGGATAAACTTTGACCCTATTCGGAATTAAGTGATCGAGTATAAAGAAACGGCAGATTTGTGAAACTATGAATGTGTAAAGCTTTCTGGATTCGAATAACCATCAGAGAAACACGACCAGCTTGCTCTTTTAGGATATTCTCAATAAAAGTCTTGTGCTTTACAAAGTCATTTTGATATTATTCAGTTAGGAACAACTAGGCTGAACAAATAAATAGTTTAAAATCTTTTTTATTTAGCGAAAAATTTGTGTTTCCAATCTAGCTTCGTGCATAATCAAATTTATGAAAAACTTTTTACAGTATCCATTGATTTATATATCATTTTCATACCAAAAAAATTAGATAAAACTGTGTTATTATTTCAATTAATTTTAGCTTGTATTATTTTTATATTGTATATACATTTGGATGCTTAATCTGTTCAGGAGTATGGACGCGTACTTGCGCCCGCTCAAAATTTGCTTTGAATAAGTATAGACGTATATGTATGTCAAACACCAAGCAATAAAATACTCGTATATATTATTTAGACATCAAATAAAAATTATACAATAATAGTATTTTTAACTCTATATACGCTCTGAGGTGAAGCATATGGGATCTTCAATGTGTGAAAATTTTTTTAAACAGTTTTTTTTATGATGAATAGTTATTATTATTAATATTAGCTCAACCATTTCGGTTTCATATTCTGGTTACAACACAAATAAATAAAAATTTGATAACATTCTAACCAGCTACGGGATTTGAACCCGAGATCCCCGTATATTTGGTGTACGCGCTACCAACTAGTCTAATTAGGGCGACTAACAATAATAGTATTGCATATATTTAATAAAATTAAAAATTGAAAGGTATATTGATGAAAAAAACTTTCAACCAATTATGCAAGCATAATTTAAAAACTCGCTCTGGATAGGTTAATACGAGTATTTTTCAAAGTAATCAATCAATTTAATATCATCGGTTCTATTACATAAAATTAGTTATATAGTATTGTATATGCAGAGTCTAATACATAATTAAATTCTATGTCTGTTTCAAAATAGAGCACACAAAACCTTGACAGATGAAGAATTTCTTAACAGCTATTTTTATCGAGTAAAGCGGTTATTTATTAGTTCAATCGCTTAGGTCCTGTCCTAGTTACCAGTTCAAATTAATACACGTTTGTTTGTTATGTGAACTGAGCTGGATTTCAACAAGTGATTTTCGGACTGCTACTTGGATGCGCTGCGCACTGACATACTGATAGTGACGTTTTTATAAAATATGATTCTTAATATTTTATCACCAAACATTTACTTAAAACCTGCCAATGTATTTTTTGGAGCTCTCACAATGAGAAGGGATGTATTATATATATTCACTTCTTGTCAAATTTTGTCAGTAATATTCCACTGTAAAAAATAATCGTCTTTAAATATCGTATTTATTATAAAATTTTAGTATTGATAATTTAAATCAACCCATAATACAGCGAAATGAAAAGATTGTTCATAACTGTGTTGGTTAACCGTAATGGACTCGGGGAAAGAAGATTAAAATATTGATTTACGGAGCGGATGGATTACTGTGTTCACATCATCGCGAACAAAGGCTATAATAAAAAACTTTAGCCATCATATTTTACAGAGGACTACTCTATCACAGTGGAAGATTTTTTTACTGACATGCGCTGTACAAAAATGTTAGAATTAATTACAAGTCGGAATCAATTCAAATTTTCCTCATCTTCTTAAATCATCTCACGCCCGTAGTCGATGCATACGGACACCGAATGCTGCATCCACGAGTCTCTGTTGCTAGTCAGTCTTCTTGCATCGTCCCATGTCATGCCGGTATTTCTCTCCTGTAACTCTGCTGAATACATCCTGTGGGTGGTAATTAGCGGTCTTCCGGGACGATGAAATGCGATTCAGACATTCTCAGCAGATGGTCAAATCAAGTCCAACGTCTCACCTTTACTTTGGAGATAATGAGAGGTTGCAGGGTCCATTCTCCAATATCTTCAATTTACGTAGTCATACCACTGCAGTCCTTGAGTTTACCGCTGGTATCTGTAAACTCAGTAAAGGGTTATTTTGAGACTTCATAAGATGCCTCGATTTGCTAACAACATTGTTACTATACATGCATTGAATAGGCAATATTTAGTTTTACTCGACTACGTCTATGAGCTCTAGACATTCCGCGTGAAGTTGAAGGTTACTTCAGCAAGTCCTATTCGAGTAACGACCTCTTTTTGTATCTCATGGGGTTAGGTTAGCTAGTCATGAGAAAATCTGGACCTAAATATGCAATGTTATATATAACATTCATTTTCTTTGACTTGATTTTCAAACCAGTACAAGACGAGTTTGTATGAAACTTATCAACTATCTCTTGAACGACTTTTCAAATATGACAGCATTAACGGCATATTCGAGGTCGCATTACTTCAAATTGGAAGCTACAGGTATTTCTCGGTTAGGTGGTATTTACTTTTGCCATACAAAATCCAACATGATGATGAATATGAACGGTGCAAGAACACATCCCTGTCTGACTCTAGTCGTAACTCCAAACTATTTAACGGTAGTATCACCAGTTCTAACACAGCATTAGCGAATTCGTATAAGGATTTGATGATGGCGATAATCTTGGGAGATATCCCCTATACTGCAAGTATCTTCCAAGCTAATGGGCGATGAGAACTATCGAAAGCTTTTACGTAGTCCACAAAGCACCGAAGCATCGGTCTGATATGCTGTCATGGGTCCTTTAGAGTAGACAACGCAGAAAATTAAAATTTTAGGAAAACGAAATAGATTTGTATTATTACATATACGTTTAAGCCTTTTGATATTCCACAGATTTACTTTAAAGTGGTCAGTATGTACTTCTCGACGTATTACTTAAATTTCAAAAAACATAATTAAATTATGTTTCAATACAATTTCTTTATTGAAAGATTTTTTATTTTAGCTGATGATGATGATTGCGGAGTATTTATTTCATCATTGGAACCACAAAATGAGAGAAGAAAAATAAATTCAATAAGTGGTGTTAATCGACCTAGTTATTTATAAGATTTCATTATGAGCGTTAAGATGGATTTATGAACCAGCTTTTATATTGTTTACCTTCCAATAAAGCTTTTATCAGAAGCTTTTCCACTTTTACTGATTTAGTATGACAATGTTTTATTTTTTCAATCTGTTCAGTAGAGAGGCGAATTAAATAAATGTTCGTTATATAATTTTAAGTTTTATATAAAATAAAAACATTCTCTTACAAGTAAGAAAATATTGTTTTTTAATACATTCTAATAATTTAACTAGTGGTTCTTACTTTAGTAAAATTAGTGGCTTTGTTTGTTATTTAGTATAATGATTTTAAGTTATGAAATCCGACAGGGGTGAGTCTTACTTCTTGGCACTCAAAACTTATCTATCATTCTCTTCGTGACTTTATTCTAAATTCCAGTGATGGCGAACCCTGTTCGAAAATTTTAGATAAAACACTGATACTTAAAATGGTTTCAATTATAAATTTTAGTTTTTAAATAATATCAAAGACGACGTGCATATTTATTAATTGCGTCCATAAATTAGAACGCCAATCCTGAAATCTTCTAAATTTTAGTGACACCAAGTAGTGTTATAATTTCATAACCATGTAAATATGAAAGAATTCGAGATTTTTTATAATTGAGGGGTATGGTGTAAAAACTTGGTAACCCGCAATGATATAGTTCTGTGATAATCGCTTTTGAAAGTTTCTTATCTATTTAAAAATATACTGGAAAATTAAGTTGGGAGGTTACCAAGATTTATTTTTAGATAACTATAGATTTCTCAAAAGAATAAATTTGAACGAGGAAATGTAAAACGGTTAATAAATATGCTAAAAATCGAATAAAATTAAGTTTTATCTAACTGTTTGTTACCAACTATCTACACCATGCCCCTCAATTTATTAAAAATAATTCAAACACTTAATATTTTTATGATTTTAATTCGGATATATCAAAACATTGAGTAATGCTGAAAATAATTATTCAGTATAATTTGTTGGCATAAAATTTATTTATTGCAATTGCAAACGCTTTTTGCAATACTTGTATTTCTTTGACATTTAAAGAGAAGTAAAACATTTTAAAGACTAGAATATTTTTTAAAAGTCTATTTGAAACACGAGATTTGGATTGGTAGTTTTTATTGTATAATATTATTCGAAGAACCAATGCAAAAATATTACATTTAAAAGTGACCTATTTTATAAAAAGTAATATTTATAATCCTAAAAAAATATTCGTTGTGCTTTTATGCAAATTGTACGCTATTGTTTAAATATTTTATCATGTTCATATATTTCATGACGATTCAGAACATCTGTTTAACATATATTTTTTATTTTACTTTTTATTACGTCTAAAATGCATAAATGACCAATATACTAGAAAAATACCGTATATGGTTTATTTCTTAGTGCGTATTGCATATACATTGCTAGGCATTGTATCAGGGTTATTAAACTTTATGTGAACATGCGCCAATATTGTTTATAAAAATATTTCTAGTGATAGTTTTGGAATACAGAGTAATGTAATATAACGTTGACTGGGTTGAGAAAGTTTCTTTGTTTCATTGATCTTAAGTTTTATATTATTTGCTTTCTAAGTGTATACAAGTCTCTGTACTCATTGTGTTATTATACTCTTTTTTCTCGACACATAACAACTATTTACATGAATCTAAAAGAAAAAATATAACTTTATCTATAGAGAAATAAGAATCGTGTATGTATATGTAATGTGTAATTCAAATAAGTATGAATCGCAGATTATTTAAAAAATATGAAATAATAATTTAACTGACTCATACTAGTAGTATGAAACTGTAACGTTAAAGACAATACTTAAAATATTAAATTATATCCGAAATCAACGCTACTTAATTTTCTGGTATTTCATTAAAAAATGTTAAAATAAATTACAACCAATAAAAAAACTGTGTTACTTGTAATTTTTATATAGTACGTATTTAATTTAAACATGACTATTTAGCTTTCTAATAAGCATTTTTTGCCAAAATGTCACGTTTTTTATAGTATTGTTTTATTTAAAAAAATATTATTTAGTATCAAGTATATATATAGAAATAGTTTTACATAGATTGATAGATAACAATATTTTGCAGGCGCGCAAGCCAAGTACTCTATCAACTATGCTATGGCCCTCTTAGTAAATAAAATGAATTTTGAATTATTCTTATTATTTAGCGTTCAATGATATTATGTATTTTTTCAACGTGCATTCACTGCCGTAGAACTAAAGTAGATCGCAGGCCACACAATGGCAAGCTCGTGCGAGAAAAAGTAAAGAAATAAAAGGGGGGAAATGAAAATGGTGAAAGAAGAATGGGAAAAGGCAATAAAAAATACTAAAGACAGCGTTTGCGAATTGGCGGCGTAGAAAAACGAAAGATAAGAAAAAGGAGATAAGAAGGATCCGGCTGATAAATTTGCTGGATGACTCGGTCTGGAGATATGACCTCACAACGAATGGAACAAATTGGAGGACAGATATTCTTGATTGTAAACTGTCATTGTGACCTTTCGCCTTGGAGAAATGCGTTAAAAAAATCGCGGAAGTAGGTGTGAAAAATTTAATGTGATCCTTCTTTTTTCACCAGAGTACTCAAATAGTTGATAGAAATAAAGAAAAAGAATACATTAAAAAAAAATTTAACATGAAAATTTATAGTACTAGCGATATTATTAACTATTTTTAAAATGTTGACTCGATCGGAAATGGCAATCCAAAAATGCTTTGAAAAACACCATGTATAATTTTTTTTTAATGTATTCTTTTTCTTTATTTCTA
>JAPMAE010003052.1:5620-15997 GCA_036584705.1 Rhyacophila sp. 25_7
CCACAATGTGAAGATTGTTTTGACCGCTTTTTATACGAGTAATATTAGTCAATTATGACTCAACCGTTTTGGGGTCGGGTCTTGTGTACAATACAAATGAATAAACATTTGTAAATTTTGCAACTAGCACGGGCGTTGAACCAGTGACTCCCGCTTGATAAACGTATACACTATCCACTAGCCTAACGAGGGAAGCAACACCAAAACGACTCTGAAGAGCCATGGTGAAAAAGTGCCATTTTTGACATAGTGTAGTTTCCCTCCCAGATACAGATACGAGTATATAAATTAATAACTGTATTGAAAATTATTGGAGAGAAGTAGTTTTTTTTTATTCGAAAGCCTAAAATTAAAAGAGATATGAAATAATACGTATTTTATTATAATATAATACGAGCATATTGTGAACTACCACAAAATGTACACAATTATTGAACGCAATTCTCGAACAACGCAGAAACAATACTGTATGGGTTTATTATAAGCATTCGCTTGTATTCACTTGAGTATCGCGTTCAAGTATTCATTAGAACGTTATACACAACTTCGTCAGACGTTTTTATATTTGTATAATGAAATATATTCATTTCTACAAACCAAACAGTATAATTAAATAATTGAATTGTTATTTTATCTAAGTGTCTATTGAGAACTATAGCCTTAAAATCATCAGTTCAATAACCTGGAAGATATTATATTTGCACGCACTTCTTTATTTCTTGCATACTAACTAACTTCTAAGCGCCCCACACGCATTATATAAATTAATTATTTATATTTATTATACATAAGAATAATGGATTTTTTTTCAGGGATTTTTAGATATTAGGTCAATGTCAATAACAATGAAATTTTCTCTCAAGTGATTGTTTTTTGATTAGGGTGCAGAAAATCCGATGTGTTAAAACGTGTTTTTGCTTTTGCGTAGTGTCTATAAAATCCTTTTTAGCAGTTCTGAAAAACGATAGTCAAAAAATTATCCATGTTATCATTAATGCGCAAAAAAGCAAATAAATTTATTTGAAAGACACTCTAAGATAATGAATACTAAAAATATATCATAAACATATAAACGTCCCTCCCGAGTTTGTCAGGATTCTACTTCTGAGTTTGCCAGGATATACTTTTCGTATCATATCTCAATATCTCACTTCTGAGTTTTTCAGAATCCCAATTCTGAGTTTATCGGGATAATGAATAATGAAATTTAATAAAAACAAGTTTGATTAAAGAGTTGACTAGAACTTTATTATATTGTTAAGTTTTTAAACAATGGAGGAATAATTCTTGTAACTATAATTGAAAAAATACTTGAAACGCAAATTCGTCTATTTTTAACGCGTATTTAGTTTGCTCTCGTAGGCGAGTGGATAGAGCATCCAACTCATGGTCACAGGTTCGAGACCCGTGCTGGTTGAAAAAAAAATCAAATGTTTATTCATTTTTATTGTTGTGAGGACACGAACCTGACACGGCTGAGCTAATAATTGATCATTATTACTCGTAAAAACTGTCGAAAAAACAATCTTCACATTGTAGAGATCCATATGCTTTATTTCAAAGCGGATATGGTTTAAAAAATGTATGTAAATGGCCTATGCTTGTTCGGAATTCGATTCTCGCCAAATCCATCCGGCCAATGTGACCCTTAGAGTATTTTTTTTTAAATAGTTTCATGACTTACGAGTATTATAAGAAAACATATATTAATACACATAGTGAATACAAGCTTATTTTATAGCACCGTACAAATGTAGATATATTACTTTAGTTTGTGTGTTTATATCTACTCGTATTTACGAGTATGTATATATGTGTGTTATTATAATATGACTTACTTACTAAAACAATATACTTCAAATATACCGTGCCTCTTGTGCCGATCTTATAACACGATACAATATTGGTAATGCCATATTGCCCATGCACAGAGTGCAGCCTGTTCCCTACAACGCGTTATATATGCAATATATTCATGTATATACTCGTACATGCATACGTTGAATACATCTTGCGGTGATGTTAAGAAGACTTTGCGGTAAGAAGATTAGGCAAATTTACATATTGAATTTTGAAGTGAAAGCCTTTATAAATTTACCTCTTGTATACAACATACACATATTCTATGTACATGTAAATATTAAGTTTTCTTTATTGCATTTCTTGGAAAAGAACTAAAATTATAAGAAAAAAATCACTAGGATATGACCTTTAGTAAAGTTTTCAGCTTACTCTATATATAAAAAAAAAAAACAAATTATAATATATACATAGTTTTGTTTGCTCGGCGCTGGAGAAGAACGTAAGTATCATTTGGGGTTGCAATCGGAATGTTCAATACCATCCAAGTAAACTTAACATAAAAACAAAATAATACCGCTAGATATCGATAAAAAAGTAATTGTGATGAGCTGTATATATTTTAATATTTTTATCTGGGAATGTAACTCGGATATCAGATTTTAAAGTCTTTGGTTAACTGTTTTTCAATACTGCAAAATTTGAAATTTTCTTAACACCTTTCCTGTATCAGACATTATGTCACAACTTGACAAGCTGTGAATTTTCAAGCAAAAATTGATTTTTAATATCTCGTTTAAAAATATATTGAATATTTATCTGTCATGACTTTGCTTTTAATGATCATATTGTCGGTATACTGGCAGAAGGCGTTGTGTCAAATGAAACAGTTTTAAGAAATTGATTTTTAAAGTGCGAGTCTCTTATATACATTTATCCAAGAATAGAATATAGCTACAAAAACTTAATCAAATTAGTCAAATAATTATTAGTTGGTTTAATGTGTTTTGCCAATAATAAAATATTCAATATTGACTTAATATCTAGTGCCATTTTAACACTACAGAAAAAGTACAAAGAATATGGTTAAGCTTGTTT
Source organism: Rhyacophila sp. 25_7 (assembly GCA_036584705.1). Classification (NCBI taxonomy): domain Eukaryota; kingdom Metazoa; phylum Arthropoda; class Insecta; order Trichoptera; family Rhyacophilidae; genus Rhyacophila; species Rhyacophila sp. 25_7. The sequence continues at coordinate 8,519 of JAPMAE010003052.1, forward strand.
TACCGGAAAGGATTATTTTTCAACGTAACTCCTTTTGCCAGTGTACTGACGATATTATAGTCATATCTCTGCGTTTTATTATTTAAAATCATCCAAAATATTAAAATTTGTGTAGCAAACTACATTATAAGTTATGTGAATTAACTCGCTTCTTGCCCTTAATTGGTTAAGATATCAATTATTATGACAAATTATGAGTTTAATTTAAAAATCAGTTTAACAATTAACATATACACAAGAATAGGAAGATTTAAAAAATATTTTTACTTACCGTATATACACTGCTTAAAAATATATAAATTAACAAAATAGTTTTTCATAATACTATGTAAGTATCATATTATTAAAATGAGCAAATTTTCTTTACAAAAACTTGCTAATAAAAGTTGTTTATTGGTCATCAATCGTTAAAACGATTATTTTAAAAGTTTTTTACACTTACAGATATTTTTTTTTGTTTATTAAGTACGTGATGTTACTTGTATATGGTTACTAGTTAGTTCTGATGGCTGAATGCACTCAAAGCATACACATATTTGTTTTAATCAATTGTTAACCATTTTAGTAGTGAACAACGTCTTGCAAGTTTGTGTTTACTTTGATAATGGGCATGTTTTAATAGAACGAAAATTAAGTTGATTGATGTATTTCACCGTAAGCATATAAACTTTGTATTGAGTCTCATTTCAAAGTTAAAATATGTAAACATACTCTTTCGTTAGTGTTATCAACGGTGTTGTAGCTTATGAATAAGTCATGCAAAGCTTATTGAATTAGCTGGACAGAGGTTCTAAATCTAAATAGGCTCAATAGGCGCAGTATATCAATCAATACCAGTGACTTTGTGAAGTTTTTACATGGACTCCAGAATTAATAGCTCCACCATTAGAAATCAGCAACAATGAAGTATTCAATAAATGAAGCGCTATATATAATTAATTTAAAGATTTTTTAAAATTACGTTTTAATCATATCCGCTCTAAAATGTATAATATATGGATCTCTGTAGTGTGAAGATTGCTTAGACAGATTTTTACGAGGAATATTATCAGTTTGATTTCAAATGCATATTTTTATAAAAATTTTATCAGCTACAGGATTTGAACCCACAACACTCGGCTCGTTAGAAGAATGCGCTATTTATTCACATACAAAGCCAGCTAACTTAAAAAGTTAATGTTATTTAATTGTTTATTTTGTTTAAAGCTTGTAGTAAGGTAAGGATATTACAATTGCAAATTTCAAAAGCACAGGAAAACATCATCGTTAGTATTTTTATTTTGTAGTGAATGAACTTGAGCAAATGTATGTTTTTTTTTTAATACAAAGAATGTATGGAAATATTTCTTTTAACTTTATCTTTAAACGATTCTTCTTATATACAATAAATTAATAATTTAAACTTCATGGTCTAAAATAATGTATAAAGCTTAATTATTGATTGAGATTTTTAAGATTAATTTTGTCAAAATAACTAAAATATCTTATGAAATATTGTTTATCTGGTATGATTATTTATAATCACGTGGAAATGATGGTTATTAGTGGACATATGATCAGCCTGAAATATATTTTCTTCATAAACTATGGTAAGTATACGTAATAAAACATATCATTGATAAATTTATATGGTATTTATATAAAAATAATAATATTTCATCTGAAAATAAAAAAAATAACATTGAAAATAAGGCGATAAGGCGTCTGGGCGTACATATACGCTCATACTAATCAAATGGTTAAGTACTTCGTATTCATACATGAAATGGTATTACTACGATAGTTACGTTGAAAATAGAAAAATAATACAGGATCCTCGTAAAATCACAATTTTTGTTGATATTTTCTGAATAACCATTAGTCTACTATAGGTATGCCCAAACCGTAGTCCTCTGGCCAAATGTGGTTTTGTGTGGCCCTTTAGAGATTTTCAACCTCCATATTTACAAATTGAGCATATAGACCTGCAATCAAATATTGCAATGAAATTCATGTTCGAAATAAAAGAATTTCATCAAAAAATATTTTAAAATCAATTGTTCACTATAAAATTGTTTTGTATTATATGAGGGATGTAGTTCCAAAGTGAACTTATTCCATTTAAACAAATTTGTGGCAAATGCCAAAAAAAGTATTTACGCTTACGATACAATATATTTTCTTGTTATCTCCATTGTAAATTATATTTTACACTACAAATGGATATAATAAAAACATATGTAATATCGACACCGTAAACAGTTTTTTGACATTTTCCACAAATTTAATGAAGTGGGATAAGTTCATTTTGGGAATACGTGCCTCATATATTCAATGTCTTAAACGAAATGATTAAGTGCAATACTTCATAATTTTCCGTACGATCAATACGCTACCTGAAGATATTGAATAGCTCATGCAGTATCGTCTGAATAGAGCCTCACATTTCACAGTTTCAATCGATACTACATATTAGATCAGGCGACAATTAGCGTTGTATTGGGTGTACGGTTGGCGTCGAGGTATTCATCTCACCATTTCACAAGCAACGGTAAATTCGTAGAACGTCTTAAGGCATTAGCTACTGTCTACGCGGGAGCTCGGTATTTGAAAGAGCTCTTGCGGGAGTCATGCTTGGTTTGACGGCGTATATTTTGAAATGTAAATAAGAGCATATTTGTGGGTAACTGGTATTCATGAATATGCATATATAAACAAAAATTGTACATATGCAGTTTCCAACAAAGTAGTATATGTTTACATGCATATTATGTGTGTACGAATTTTTAGTAAAATATTTTATTAATTATTGCTATTGTATTAATCCATATTAGCAATAAAATGAATACATGCTCGTAGTTGTAAATTTTCAAAATATTTTGATGAAACTATACGTATTTCGACAAATTTTCTTTTCGAGAAATTTTTATTCGAAGAACTTTCCAATCGAGGAACAATTATTCGAGCAATTGTTTTCTACCAATTTTTCGGAACCCGTTGTAATCGGGCAAAATATATTAATCAGAATAATAGAGTTATCATTGGCACCACTCGTAAATCGAAACTAAATAGTATGGCTAAGTAAAGATTCTTTCTAGATTTTAGACTAAAATAACCAAGCATACATAAAAGAAAAATAGTCTTGCAAAACCATAGCGTGGATCATAGGTATCTAACCTTTTTGACCTATCAACTCTTTTTTCATTTATTCAAAGATTTTCATTCAGGCCTTAGAATTACATAATGCAATGTAAACTAATGTTTTAATATGCTATCAATAAGAATAGTTTTCGTTTGGTGCCTCATGTTTTTAAATAATTCAATCCGACCCGTCTCTCAAAAATTTTGGTGGTCTCTGCACTAGCCTAACGTGAGTGACTTAACTAACTATTAACGATATTCCAATCCTCAGATCGGACAACAATGTGTTATTATTTAAATATAATAGTTTCCCATAAAGTATTGACAGTAATAAAATTAGGATTTATAATAACCGGACTTACTGACAAAAAATTCCATAAGTGTAAAACTAGATATTAAAAATATGTTTATATAAATAAAGATAAGGTTTGTATTGTATGGATTGTCCACCATTACAAACATATTAACGCCGTCTGAGTACTAGTCGATTTACAGTACAAATAATATAAGTATGAACGCTTTCTGCGCACAGTGAACGTACTCGTAGGTTGCTAATTAGCGTACTTCATTTACTCTTATCTCTGTACAGATTCAAACGGAGGCGATGATCGACGATTATTCTCTTGTGCGCTTTATTATGTGGAAATATATTACTTCCATACTTGGAATGATGGTATACACGTGTTGAATGTGTTGATTTGCTTTATTGTGATGATGAATGTAGATTATTTCTGATTATTTTTTTATATATTTCAGACCACATAATAGTAAAGCTCATAAAACTACCATTGAATCTGATTTTTTTTAGCTGGAAAATAAGTATTTTCATATGTATTTGCAGGCGGAAGAAGGACCCAATAGTTTAAGCAAATTACTGTCTGACATTTGTAAAGACTTCATACTGTGAAAAATAACGTATTTAATATATTGTTTACTGTTAATCGTTGGTAGAAAACTATTTATTATATTGAAGTAATAACTCATTTCCAAAAAAAAAATTGTGTCTGTAAGTCTGTAACGTTGTTCTTTCAGAAATAAATATGTTAACAAACGAAATCGTTCATAAATAAAAAAAACAACATAATTTAAAAAATATGTACTACATACATTAAAAAAATAAATGTGATTTGTTTATGATTTGGAGTAAATTTTGGTGAAATATTAACACGGCTTTTATATATATTTATACAAATATAAATATTTAAAAAAAATCATGACCAGTTTTGTCTAGTATATCATTTTACTTGGTTTTATCATTTTAATTAATTCTCATAACCATTCAGGTATTATGCCTTTCTATCAAAGATTGAGAGTTGAATCAACTTCTTGTTTTCATTATATATACTTGTAGTTAGATAAATTTGATTTTGCACTCAGTTTAAAAATCTAAATTATTTGTATACATACATTAAAATATTACATCAATATTCCAGGTATTTCCAATATTTCAAAATAATATTTCATGCTGTCAAAATTAACTTTATATATTTATTTATTTTAATATATTATATATAATTTTCAAATCAATAATATATTTAAAACTGTTAAATGAAAATCTAAAAATGTACTCACAGTGCAAATTTTAGTCCAAAACTAATCCAGAAAGGTATATATATTCATTATACATTCACGAAAATCATGAACTCTCTATCTCTAATATGGAGTCGTCCATAATCAACGTAACTCTCTTGAGGGAGGGGTGACCACTAATCTCTACATGGTGTTCCAAGGGGGAGGGTGGGCTAATTTTTATTGTTACGTAACACTTTTCTATCTCAAAAAGTGAATAAGAGATGATTATAAATTATATTTCTATTTAATATTCTCTATGCCAGACATAATGTCATAACATGGTAAGCTAAAAGTAGAATCTAAATATTTCTTCTGAACGTTTATTGAATGTTTCTTTATCATGACTCTGGTTTTAATGTCCATATTACAATCATACTCGTATCTCTGAACTTTTATATTAAACATCATCCAAAACATGAAAATTTGTCTAGCAAACTACGTTTTAAGTTGCGTAAGTGAACTCGCTTGTGGTAATTAATCGGTTAATGTAGAAAGTTATGTAACTTTCAAGAGGAGGGAGGGAGGTCAAGCTGAATGCCTACATGGTGTCACATGGAGGGAAGGAGGGTAAAAAAACTAAGAAAAAATTGTTACGCGGTTTATGGACGACCCTTATGGTCTTCTTGTTCCGTGACTTTTAAAAGCATAATGTGCTCCATTTACACGTTTACCTTTAATCAATTGTCACGAAAATAATAAAATTAAAAAATATTGCATTTAAAATTATTTCTATGTAAAAAGAATATTTCATTTTATTTAAAAATATATTTTAATAAAACTTATTTGTGCTACCTTCGTTGTTTCTTAATATTTACACATATTTCAGTAGACCAGTCCTTTTATAGCATATTTGTGGAGAAAAGTCATTGAGAAATGTATATTTTATAGTATATTTAATATTGGTAATATTTTCATCAGAATGATTATTTTACAAACGTATGTTATTTACTCTGGTCGATAATTCCACATTTTAATGAGTCAACACGTATTTCAAATGCTTAACTTATAGTTTGATAGTAAGCATGAAAAAAAATCAAATACAAGTGCAGCTTTGAAAAAAAATATATAATTATACTACAACAATGTTGTACAAAATACTCGTATAAGACATATTAAATGTTACATACAACTCAACACTTTTCGTAGAATAAGGTGAAAATAATTCCATCGTTAGTGCCTTCACACGTCGTTTCATCGGTAATGAGCCTTAAGACTCCCTTCTTCTCGCGTTCATTTTTATTTTTATTTTTATTTCATTTTTTTTCGTAACGCGGTTTTAACTCTTTGCACTCTAAAATGGAATTAATGTTATCTTAACGCAAAGCGAGCGATACACCAAATGGATCGTTATTATTGATATCAAAATAATTAATATATTCTAAGGAATGTCCGAGCGGCGATTGGGATTTAGTAAAGAAATACAAATTTAATTAAAGTGGACTATACCTTTAAATATATTATTAGCTTTTTTAGAACAATGGAAATAATAATAGTCTAAAAATCCTTGAAATATTAATTAATCAATGCTTGATTCGCGATTCAGTCTTCATTCATCGAACGATCCGACTCGAATGAAGTAAGTCCGCTCGAAATCAGACTGTCGTCAGAATTAATTCCATCAGCATGAACCTTACAATATTAATATCCATCAGATGCAGGTGGTTGATAAATTATTTTAATTTTAATTTAATTTAATATTAATATTAATATTATATAAAAATTTCAGATAATCTTCAAGAACAAAACATATTTTAAATACTAGACAAATTTAAATTATAGAGAAGTGCACAATTTTTAAATATCAGAATCATACCATCTAAATAGAAGCTGGAATTGCATTGTTAAATGCTCAACTTTCTTTAATTTCTTCATAGATTAAATTTATATCATTTTAATGCATCGAAAATTAAGGCTCTTACCAAGTTTTAGCGGGTTGCACCAGCCTCGTTAGGGAAGGCCTCCGAGACTACAAAATGTACTTTTTATACCACTGTTAAATTATTATTAAGTCTTTATTTATGCGTCACACTTTAGTCGAGTTAAACGGCTTACTTTGCAATTAGTGAAAACGCATTTTTTGTTTGATGACTTTTCGAGACTCGAAACCGAATTTTTCTAATCTGTTTTCATATTTATTTTTTAAGAGAAATTGATAAAAAAATATGAATTTAAGTATATATCGACCGTGTTCAGGTAAAAGGGACCCTCACAGAATATAGTTTACAGGAAGTACAGACAAACTAGTTTAATGATTTTTAGTCAAAGTCACATTAACACAAACTTGAAGTGCATAATAATTAATAAATTTAAGTTTCATTTTCCTGACCTGATCATTAAGAAATTTATTAAAGAAAAATCATTAACATTGACGTTTAGTGCTTTTTCCTTTTCCACACAAAATTTTGTAGATTCCAAAAATTCCGACAAATAAATAGGTTTGGAAAGTGATGATATCATTAAACCAAAAAAACGCTATTGACTTAATGTGCTAAACCACTGAATGTAATAAAATGAGTATGAATTAAACAGTTTTTTTTTGTTTTACATATGTTTTATATTTTTAATGAAAATTGTTGAATTAAAATAATATATTTAGTTTTATAAAGTTTTTGGAACGTATCTTTTCTTTGTGTATTGGCTCTTAGTCTCGTATAAGATGGTTTCACACAAGATATTTTTTATGTACCTATCTACTGTGTTATAGATAGAAGGATTATTTTTATACCTATATGGACTTCCGAACTTTGACAGTTGATAGCGGCCATATTGTTGAAGCGATATCTATCA
>JAPMAE010003053.1:4152-14345 GCA_036584705.1 Rhyacophila sp. 25_7
AGTACTTTGTAAACTAAGTAGAGTTAGCTAAATATTTCCAGATTACATAAGTTTCGTTTTATTTGCTAGATTACATAAAATATCTTAGTTTATTTGGAATGTGCCGTTTAAAAAAACATAATACAATTGTTATTAAGGCCAGCAGCAAATGCAAAAACCCATATGATATATTATCACGTTAGTTTGATGATTGTTTCAGATAATCTGTCAATAGTATGGATTTGATACAATCTATAAAATTACTCAATTCTTACTAACACCTCGTAAGTAATTGGAGGTTCGTTGAATGTGAGGATTTGTAAATCAATATTATGAAAATAATCACTAATAAAGTCTTGTACGTCGAACTATATCACCTATTTAAAAAAATATACATATTACATTTTTTTATACGAGCAGTGCTAAATTAATCCTTAAGCAAATTAAGCACGTGCTTAAAGCATCAATAGAATAAGGGGCACTATAGAAATTTTTTAGAGCCGAATTTAGCATTTAATTTATTAAACTGAATGAATACGTTTTGTTAATAAAACATCCTCTCTTTTGACATCATGTTTATTCTGCAAAATAAATTACACTCTGTTCGCAGATTGAAAGTTATACACAATTTTAAGCAAGTTAAGATAAATAAGGGACCATAAAAATTAGCTTATTAGGCTTAGACCATTAAATGTCTTAATCCAGCCCTGTATTCGACCATGTAACAATGGTAAAGATAATTTTAATTAATACTCGTATATAACTAATTTAGTGATTGATGTAATGAACAAAATTAAAGTGTAAAAGTGCAACATGCAAACCCTAAGTAAATATAAACATTTTTTAATTTATTTGTCATTCAAATAAACAAAAAACCTAATTTTACGTATTTTAAATTAATACTATGATTACGCAAACTTTTTTGTGTTGTGTTTTGAGCATTAATCTTTTTATTGATTAACTCAATGTACTTTATAGATAACAATTAAATATTATTAAAATTCAATCATCGCCCTTCAAGGTTGGCGGATATTGTATCCAACTAACGACCTGAGGGCTGCAGGTTTAAATACTGTAGGTTAGTGATGCTCAAACTATTTTCATTTCCGACCCCCTATTTTGTGTAAAATTTCATCACGACCGCTGGACTGGAATAGACTGAATTTGGCGACCCACAATTTTCATTGTGGTTTGCACACCACTACCATAGCTAGCAAAATTTGTAATTTTTTTTTCATGAATTTGAAACTTTATTGTGAATATCTATCTATATGCTACGTTTCAGATTAGTTATAATTGAAAAATTCTAAATATTTAGCAAAAACCTTTTTCAAAAGTGTTTCTTATCAACATTTCTTTTTTTGAAAAATATACATTACTTATATCACAGGGCAATGATTATCCATCGACAATTAATTAAAAGTAGATTAAAAATCTCGAGGTGATGCGAGTATAAAGAATAAGATGGAATGAAATCCCCCCCCACTGAACTCATACATTTGTAAAAGCAGCGTGTAGTGTACTATGCTTTACGGTAATATGTCGCTAAGACAAAATGTACATCTATCTATCAAATTGCTATTGTTTTAATTACCAAAGTTAGCTGATACATAACTGAATTCATAATTTTATCCATAATTACCTATGTTTATCAAATTTTCAACCCAATATTAGATTGTTGTCAAACGTTTTATTTTTCTTTACACCATTTACTAAGCTTTCTGTTTCATCTCTTACGAAAAGAAATCGAAAACAATGCAAATTTAGACAGATTATATTGCTGGTCACTAAAACAATACCAGAAAATCGATACAGTATGATTCAACGAATTTCTCATCCCTGATTGTCGTTTCATTTCTCTCGCCCGTTTTTGGGGGCATTACAATATTATTAATTATTCTCAAGAAATTTGTTGTATTTGTCTATTTTTGTCAATAATAATGATCAACAAAAAATTGTATTAAGAACTTGGTCTTATATCATACGAGGAAACGTATTTTAAATTGTAAAAATTAAATTAACATATAAATTGCATGATTCCGTTTCCTACAAAGCTCGTTCCATAAGGGTGGATATTTTATTTATTAAAGCTTGTTGAAGTTGTTTTATTATTAATTAAATTTCCATTAGCCTAAATGAGTTTGTGTTAAGCTTTAAATCGAGTGGCGTTATTAGTTAATACTTTGAGTACATAGTTACACGTACGAGATTGCTTTGTTGTATACTGCATACTTGTACATGGTATAGTAAAGCTTATTATCTTTATTTTGGCTAAGTCTATGATACTCTAATAATTGTAAGATATTTAGTTCATAGTTTTAAGTATATTATTATATCACATAAAGTGGTGCTAACATTATAGACTATTGATAAAATATTAGTGCAAATTGTACAGAGAAAAATACGTTATAATATCTTATCAAATGAGATGGATATCTAATACGTAATTTAACAAGCATCATTTTTCTACATCCACTGATTGTTGATTGTCACTGTCAAAACTATTTTAATTTTGAGGTTAAAATAATAATAATTATACATATAAGCTTGTTTTGATATTGATAAAAATGTCGATATACAGGCAGAAAACGATAATTCAAAAAAGATTATGTTGAGAAAATTGATTTTTAAAGTTTTTGTCCCCACATGCATTTAACGATATGTTATGGCAACTTGACTTATAAGTCTCGTTGATATTTATTTCCAGAAGTATAATATATTTAATCTGATTAGCCAAATAATCATTAGTCGGTTTAATGTGTTTTGCCAGTGATACAATATTCAATATCAACTTAATAGTTAGTAAAATTTTAATATTACAGAAAAAGTACAGGAAATATGGCTTAGCTCGTTTTACCACATGACAAAGCATGCACAAATTTACTAAGCTGCATTATTAGGTCAAAACGGTCATTTATTGACTTTTATGCCTTTCGCCAGTTTACTGACAATACAATTTACGCCAATTTTTAGTTGGTTTGACTAGGCCAAAGTTCACCTCTGAAATATCGCTATATGTGACAATATACACAAGGTTTGCTAAATTCAACATATGACGACGCTTTATATTTAGTACAGTGACGTAGATAACTCATGCAAAGTATGAGGCCCTCGCTGACCAGAAGGCCCTTAATCTGTCTACACTCAATATCCGATTTCAAGTAAAATTGTATTTCCTACTAAAAGCAACATATAGCATACTTGTCTATGGTATGCGTAGAATATCCTAATATATATATACTAAAAATTTATAAAAGAAAAAGTTTTTGTAAAGTTAGTCACAAAATGTATTCTAATATTTCAAATAGCTCTCTCCTGTAAAAAGTCCAATGTGACGTAGAATAGTTTTGCATTATAGTGACGATATATAATTAATATCTACTTTCCTACGATAGTAATAATAAAAAAAAAGCAATTAAAACTTACTGTCTTATAAATTTATTGTGTTTATAGTTTTATCTCAAAAACAGTAGGTACTAGCACATACGGATAATTATTTCATCTCATTTTTTTTAAATCTTGTAAAGGGGAGGCCATGCGTAAATTTTACATGTAGGTCCAAAAATTCAAGCTACGCCACTGATTTCGTATAATTTAAAAGGTGTCGTATGTAATTCAATTGATTAAGATGGAAATTGTATAACGTGTAGTAATATAATTATTACTAAAGGTTTTTGTAGAACCGGATGAAAGGTTTATACAAATTTAAACAATGTTGTGTTTTGACGAAATAAATGCTTCAGTATAATGTATGCAATATGTATGTTCGACATGTGTGTCATCATATTGTTTATGTTTTTGAATAGTCGAATAATAGGTAAGAAAACTTTTGTACAACTGTTCCTTTATTCAATATAACAAAGTTTTAGTATTTTTTACGATCCCACGCTGTATAATAATATCGAGGGCTTAAAGTCAAACAACACTATATAAATGCAACTTTAAAGGAGAGCGAAAAGGTTTTTTTTTCTTAGAACTCATCAAAGGAGATGTTTGTTTAAAATCTAATGTTCAAATGCTATAATTAGTTATTTGATAATTTAACTTTTCTTGTAAGAAGAAAGATAACAGCTTATGTAGTCTTTTTACATTAAACAAAGGCAACTTTATGTAATTAACGTTAAACTTTACAGACGATTTAAGAAGATACTGGAAAAGATTGACATACCGTTGTTTCACAATTATATAGCCAATAACATAAAATAAAATTATCACAAAAAACACATTTTTGTAGATAACGTTGTTTGACTTTAATACCTCGATATAGTCGGTGATAGTGTTTCACCCATCAAAAGCAGTGTTGTACCACATTTCAGTCGGACAAAATTTAATATCTATTTACCAGAATTTCTCAATGAAAATTAAATTTGCCTCAGTATTGAGGCATTTTGTATGTAAATATTGTACACCGTTAACAAAACGAATACATTGAAATTTACATAAATTACCATACATGAAATAGTATTACAATTAGAAAAAAATACTTTTACCGGATACGCAACTTTACTCCAGCAAATATTAAATGTACCAATTAGAGTGTGCGAGGAAACAGTGAAGCCCACACAAGTGTGGTGGGCTCTTAGCATTTTGAACACGCCTTGGAAATTTTAAGTATTACGTATCATTCAGTGACGTACGAAATGTTTCTAATTTATGACAAATATATTAAAAAATCAATTACTAGACTCCATTTCTTCAAACTTCTTGTGCAGACTGCGTTGGACTCAATGTGAAGAGGTATATAAATATTTGACCGAAAACCAAACACAGTTGTTAATTACGGATTTCATTACGAAGGTTTGCCAATCTTAAATTGTTTCTAATTCATCTAACATCGAATTTGAATCACATCAAGTACTATCAAATGATGAAAGTGACATCATATCAAGCAGGAAGAAATGATTAATAGTCTACGAAAGTGCTAACTGTAATTAAATTTTTTAATTAATATTTTTTGTCTATAATTCTAAAATGACTTACATACGGGTACATATGCCTTTATATTTATGTCATTTTATGAATAGACCGTTATTTTTATGTTTTTTAAGATATATTTATTTTTATTTTACGCTGAAATAAATGACTAAATTATGCACATTTTAGTTTGTTTTCGATTTACTCGGTTTTCTAAGGAACCTATCTTTAGTGTAAATCGGGGGATAGGTGTACTTAAGTCCGACAATACGAGTACTTGTTATATACTCGTACCAAAGGTAGCCAAATTTTGCGATTTCATGGACAACTAAACAATTTTTAAATATTTTGATTGGAATCATAGAAGATTTATTTCATCTTATTAAAATTAAATTCACTAGTTTGATTGTTACAATATAATGTGTAATAACAAAGTATTGTTATGTGCATATGCTTTGTTTGAAATAAATTTATATCGAAAATTATCCGGATATCCCATTTTTTCGCACACCGTTGATGGTTAATGGATCACCGGTTAGCAACTACGATAATATATCTGTACTTCGGAGGAAAACTACACTATATCAAAAATAATACTTTTTCACTTTTGCTTTTCAGTCATTTTTCTCTCGGATAATATATATTATTTAATATAATATTAGTTTAATATTCCTTTCGTTATATTCTTCTTCTAGTAGGGCTACAATATAACCACTGAAAAGGGTATCGCAAGATATATAGTACAATCCCGATAATTCGCATCCCGTTTATTCGTATCAAACTGCCGGTCTCTTGTACGTCTTATAAATTGTAATTTTTCATGTGAAGAATCGCGTTTATTCGTAAAGAATGACGCACTTCTTGTTTCTCTGTTACAACTTATGCGAATTCGGTTTATTTACATTTTTATAGCTTCTAAGATTGTGACACTTGATATTGTGAGGGTCACTCACCTAAACACGATTGATTTCTGTCATATATATTGTATATCTTTGTTTTGTTCTCCATCAATAATTTTTGAAAAATAAATAATATGGTTGAACAGTGTACAAATTAAAAAAATAATTTGTAGTAAAATTTGAATGTCATTTACTCCTTTCTCGATATTTTTGTTGGTCTATCTCTGATCATAAGTATTATAATATGCGCATTTTCTAAGTAGGCAAATACGCAACGTGTAAACAGTAGCCCTCTTTAAAACACCAAAAGAGCTCACTATGACTTGCCCGAACATATTTAAGAAGCACTTGAAACTTTTAAGAAAAATCTAGATTAAAAAGCTCTCTGCTTCGCTTTAAAATGCCTTGTCTCTTCTCAAGTGCGCGGTGTGTCGAAGAATTTTTTTAGATTGTGATTCAATAAAAATGAGCGATTTTTATAAGACTATTCTAATAATGCATCATAATACATTTATATTATTTTTTATCTACGACGAATATTCATACTTATAGGTGAGCAGATAACACATCCGACTCATGAGGCGAGAGTTAAAGGCTCGAATCCGGTAGTTGGCAAGAATTGACGCAAGTTTTTTATGTGCATTTAAATCCAGGATATTTATTAAATTAGTTGAGCTATTAATTGATAAATATTACTCGTGAATAACTGCCAAAACAATCTTCACATTGTGAAGATCCATACGATTTGTTTCGGAACAGATATGGTTAAAAGAAAAAGAAAGAATATTTATGCTGCTTTTATTAGTATGTTAATAACGGATTCGCTAAATCCCAGAGATTTTGGTTTGAGTTGTTCTGGGGTAGAGGGATATCTCTATGGAGAAATTGGAAATTAATTTTATACGCAATATTTAAAAAACACAACAGATAAAATCTGGCAGAGTAAATTTACATGTAATGCAATACATATTAAATATTGTTATTTGCAAAATCGTGCATAATTACGGTAAGTAACGTTTTTTCTTACGTTTTTTGCTCTCCTCCCTTCATGTAACACCATTTAGATATTCAAATTTAACCCCCCCCCCTTCTCTCATCTCAAAGGTTACGTTACTTTATACAATATACATTCAAATAAAAGTGACAGCAATCAACTCCTATCTACTTTTTCAAAAGTATTACGCAACAATAAAAAATAACCCACCATTCCCTTTATAATACCAAGTATATGTTGGCGGTCACCCCTATCTCACCTCTTTCTCACCCTCAAGAACGTTACGCGGCTTACGGGTGACTCTTAATGTGAAAAATATAGTAAGTGTTAAGTAAGTAGGACAGTTTTTCAAAGTCTCGTTCATATAATCTCGTTCATATAGTCTCGTTCATTACAATGCATAACCAAAAACATATGAGGCCCGGTAGAAAACAAAAAAAAATGTTGTTTTCTAATTTAAAAAAGACACCAGCTCAAATAATAATTTACAAGGGACATACGTGAGCCTCTCTGGCTCCCCTCTAACCCATCGTTGATTATAACCGTTAAACTAATCGTTATAAAGAAGATAAAATAATAAATGTTTGCAGTGATTAGAATGTATGCGATTAAATTTTGTTTACATACTATAAAACTATATATACATATGTAGTCATCCTCATCAGGCGAATGCAGTGGTAGCCAATCTTATACATACCGTGTGTCTTTTTCACATACGAGTTCATATGCACCATAAAGCTCAAACACCTTTGTATTTCCCTTACGTTCATGGTTAGTTAATAATTATTATAAAGTAATACTTTAGGCACAAGGATCCAATGCGCCACGTTCGACGCAAATGCCATAAGTCGGTCACTCCTGCTGTTAATGGATAGCGCGTACACCTAGCGAGCAGGGGCCACGGACTCAAGGCCCGTGCTGGTCGCAATTTTTTTCAAATGGTTTTTCATTTCTATTGTAGCCAGAACACGAACCCGATACAGTTGAGCTAATAATTGACAACTCGTAAAAAAACTATCAAAAACAATCTTCACATTGTGGAGATCCATATACTTAATTTTGAAGCGGATATGGTTAACAGAATAAAAAGAAATTATTACAAATTCCAACTACAAACTCGTGTGATCACTCAGTTGTTATAGTTTCAATTAAATTCCCATGTGTAGATTTTCTTGTACTTTGGTTTCAGTTGAACGACTTCGCTATTCTCTATTGTACTGTCAAGTTATTATTAGTACATACTTGATACGAGTATCTTTGTAGATAGAGCTTAAATTGTGTAAGCTTCATCCGTTAACTAAGAATGAGTAAATAATTTATGACTGTCATAAAAATAGATATACTCGTATATGCTTGCAGACTATCAAATATAAATAAATAAACTTTTTATCTTATAGAAAACCAAAAGCATGCTTTTAATAAATGCATTATGAGTATAATGGTGTGCTTAGAAAAATTTATGTATATTTTATTTATTAAACAGATGTCCGAAAAAATCACTGACAATTTCCTTTTTTTATTATGCTTCAAGCAATAAACAAATATATACTTTGGCTTACAGAAATACTATACATATACTTTGTTATCTCGGTACCCTTAATAAATAGTACGACGAAAATAGTCAAAATTCATTCAAAAATAATGAAAGTGCTAAGTTACTTGTATGTATGCTGCAACACTTTGTTTCGTGAAAATCCGTTTATAAAACTTTTAGACAGTAAATACAGAAATAAAATTTCCAAGCAAGAATGTTTCTTGTAATAAACTTGCTTAAATTTTGTGGCAAACTTTTTTTGATAAAGTTTTTGACATATTTTTCAATTATCGTTATGTACTTTAAAAGAGAATATTTTATCAAGGCTTTGGGCTAGCAATCCTTTCGAGGGCCATGAAAACTTTTTGAGATACATACTTTCCGTAATTATTTGAGAAGAAAATAAATCATTGAAAAATGGGATGTAGTCACGAATATTTCTGAAGGGAAAAAAGCGATTAGGCGGTATCGTTGCGTGACGAGAAGTTTGTACAAACTCTCACGTATTTGACCAAATTTCTTCTTAGAAGTAACGCATAAAGACTATGAATTTGCAATTTACGACGACACTTCTATAAAAAAAAATGTTTTGTTGACGAAAAACATTGAAACTATTTTGGAAAATTTCAAAGCTTTATTATGGAAGTTTATGTCAAACTTACCACTTTAAAACGCACTTAGTATCGATTCTTTAGAATTACGAAAAACGAAAACAATAAATAAATTACAAAAACTTTTCATATGAATACAGTAATGGGATATTAGTAGTGAATTTAATCGACATTATATTATGAATATATCCAAATGTTTGTTTTTCAATACAATATCCATTATCCGGATTATAAAAAAATATTTATTTACTAATTTTATTACGTAGGGTGTTAAAGTAGCTACTAAAATTCACTACTCGCAGTATTATAAGACTGTCAAATATGCACTCATAAGTCTGCTGTTATGAGTAAGTAACCGTTTGAGTTCAGTTTGTGGCTATCGCTTTTTGAAAATATATTATAAATTTATTTTTAATTTTAACTTTACTTAAAAACCTTATCTTTAAGAAATTTCTTGTGCCAGCATTTGAACATAAACTATATCAACTTCCATAAATACTCGTATATAAATGTCATGAAAAAAGGGAGTTAAGAATATTTTTTGATAATATGTAAATATGGCATTGGTCAACGATCATCGATACAAAAAATATACTGTGAAAAAGACTTGACTGTTCTAAACGTGAAACATTCAAATATTCACAAAAAGAAAATGCCAAAAAGTAATGTATGTCATATTATATTCAAAAATATATTTGGTTACCAAATATTTTGTGAAATATTTTTTCTTATCATAAGATTGCAAAACATAATTTAAACAATATTTTCTAATTTGGTTATTGAAGCTATATTTTTATAATCACTTCAGACATCTTTTTTTCGCTTTTTAATTATGATTTATTTATTCTTTGCGACTTTCTAAATCTCTAAATAGTCCTGGAAATATCTACTCTCTAGATATTTTACGTCACTTAATAATATGTTTATTATCTCAATATGGAAATAAATACATTTTTACACCCCGCATACTCGATAGACTGTATAAGTTTTAGATTTTAAATATTTTAGTCGCATACATTTATTTTTTATCGAATTCACATAAATCATTTATGGATTTCCTCCCGAATGACGCTGGACAACAATAATTTTGTACTCATGTTCAGTGATTCTGAAACACTTTAAAAATGTACAAGAATATTTTTATTAGAGTGTAATCATATGTATTGTAATTAGTATTGAAAGTCTCACTCGTTAATTGAATTATTTTTAATTGTTTCAATTTATAAGTGTTTTAATATATAATTATAAAAGATATGTGAGAT
>JAPMAE010003058.1:237-13050 GCA_036584705.1 Rhyacophila sp. 25_7
ACCCACGACAGGGGGGGGGATGCCTGAAAGGAGATTGTACAATGAAATGTGGAACTGAATGGTTGTAGAGTCATATAATAATAATACAAATGAGAACAAACTACATACACAATAATATAGAGAAAATAAAATTAACTTTAGGAGAATTCCGAATTATTATTAATATCTATATATATATATACTTTTCTCTGCAAAGTGGATATGAAAAATAGACTACGAAAAGTGTTGAAACTAAAATAATTTAGTAGCTTACAATTTTGACAAAATAGAAAAATAAATAATATTTTGTTCAATTTTGTATAGGCGGCAATGTTACATTTGTTTAAAAACTATTTAAGATTTCTTTCGTTCAAAAATACAATGATGCTCTGTGTCAAAATGAAACTGATTAATTACGAAAAAAAAATATATAAACAATAACGTTTCGTCGGTTGTTCTAGTCGTAGCATGATAAATAACATTCAATCAAATGGCACATGTCATGTTTTCACAGTCTGACAAAGGTTCGAGGGACACTTCACTTCTAACATAAAAAAAAAAAATATTCAGCGAAGCGTCTAATTTATTATTTTCGTTAAGTAGATAGACGTCCGATAGACGGTTTTGATAACATTTTTGAAAAGTTCTTTTTTAACTTTTGTCTTGCAATTCTTTGTGATTATTGATACTATTTTTATAATGGGTGCAAAAAACTCAGATTTTTACTAAGAGTAGGATTGGTGGTAATGGTTCTACAAACTGAAATGTTTATATTGGTATTCGTAATAGGGTTTAACCTGTATATTTTAACGGTTTAATTACTGTACAACATTGATAATAACTTGTATTAATTAATTAAAAACTTACTAATTGATTCATTTATAAATTGAAATGTTAAATTAATAACAAATTTGGTATCTTTTTCATACCTGATAAAATCGAATTAAAATGTTTTCTAATTATACCTAAGTACTTTGGGAACAGAGCTTTTTACGCTATGAATAATCGTTTTCCTGTAATTTATTCATGAAATTATTTAACTTTAAATTTCTACGAGTTCTTCGAAACCTTCCTTTATATACTTGTAAGATATACAATATTAAAAATCTTCGAAAATACATTTATGAATATGTTCATGGTGCGGTCTTTGAGCAGGAGTAATATAGACGCAAATAACAATTTTCTGTTTAATCCCCGGAAGTTTAAATAAAAAGTAGATTCGTATGCCAAAACGTGATTGACATTTTACTTGGAAGTTTTTAAATAATTATTATTATAAAATTAAAACATGGATAAATATATTGAAAAATATTGTGTAAGCTCAAAATAGTATATTGTATTTAACAGTATGGGAGTATTGTTCAATCAAGGCTAATTAATTATATTATATTTATGTCAATCTTTTGTGAAAACATAGTGAGATAATAATACAGAATACGATCATATTATTGCAAAGCAGGTAAAAATATTGAAATAAAAGAAATTGTTTTCGATTTTTAAAATATACTCGTATGTTTTGAAAAAAATATATAAAATCGTGTTTTCACTATAATACTCGTATGTATCATATATTATATGTTAAAGATAAGTAGGCTTTGAGGTATGTTCACTTCAACCTGTTTATGTCATACAGGTATAAGCTTAAATTGTTTTCTAACATTTAGTATGCATTAATATTTTGAAATGATTAAAATCAAACATATGGTGGTATTCGTAATGTCGTATAACATTAAATCGCAGATTTTAGGTCAATATGAGATTGATCACGATTAGATAGTTGTACGAGTATGAAAAATTTTACTGCTTTACTTATTTGGAATTGACAAAGGTGCGTTGTCATTTAATCGCTTTAAATACAGACTAATTTTTGTTATTATGTATTTTTTGTCTGTTAACAGAATGCTCGTAATTGTTAACAATAATATATATCCACAGAGCATTCAGGGATGGTACAACTAGCCAAAAAAATGTCCGATTATTATTTAAAAAGATTAATTAAACAAATACGAATCTTGAAAATAAGCGTCATGGAAGAACCATAATCATTATAAACGAAACGAGGAGAATGGTAGAAGCTAATCAACATACAACATATGGTATGATAGATATGGTAGTTGGTAAAATGACTGTTACCCGCCACCTCGCTGTGATAGAAAAAGTTTTATAAAAAAAAAACAAATAAAAAAACGAGTTCTAACTTTCATCTACGAAATCGGGAATTTCATTTAGTGCAATCTATTACAATATAAATTTTGTTGAAAGTGGTACTTAAATAGATTCAGCATGAAGTCGTGTTTGTAAAATAATATAAATAAAGTAAGTCTTCATTAAAATATTTAGTTTATCACAGTTTTCAAAATATTTGATACATAAGTTAAGCGTCATTTTAAAATATTCAAAAAAAAACTAAATTTTATAAAGTGGATAGTAAACGGCAGACAAGCAACTTACTTGGATAGACATAGCCACCACGATGTGGGCGTTTGAGGTCAAATTAATAAATACAGTAAGTTGGAACTGTCAGATTGGTAAATTTAAAGAGAAGCACTTATAAAGTTCATATAAAATGATATTTTATTGTTTATTTAATTATCACTAGCAATTATAACAAAAATATGTTTATCGTGTTCGGTTTAAAATGTTTTATGTATATATACAAACACTTTGCCAACGTGCTAAATATTTTCCTCTGTTTTTCCAAAGAGCCCATACTGCAAGAAGCATTTTCAATTTTTTAACGTTATTAAATCAAGCACTCTATGGGTCGTGAGTTCAAATCCAAAATGATTATTTATTTGTATATGTAGCCTGAATACTGATCCAAGAAGTTGAGTTAATAATTATTAACAAATCGACACCTCCAATGTAAAGTATTGTAACATAAAAATCGGAACTTGGCAGGAGAGTGTTTTAAAGAGACAAAAGCTTGGTGTAAGTCGAACAACAATATAATATGCGTTGCATCTAAATCGCACTTACAATACGAATTTTGAAATTCTGTAAATGTCATCATAAATAATGCATACATACAGATACGAAAAATGAAAGAAAGTGAAAAACGTTATTTTGAAAATATAAAACTTTACATAGGAGGTGTCGAAATATTACTTGTAAGACGAATGTTAGAAAATCTTCAAACTGTGAAGGTTGAACTTACTTCATCTCGAAGCAGAAGAGGAATAGTTTACTTACACATATATTAGTTTTGGTAAACTTATACATATATATATATATATTTATGGTTTTTAAACCCTGAAGACACAGACCTCTATTCAAAATCAAACCGTTGAACGTTCGGTTTATTATGACTCTGAAATAAGTTTCTTAAAAATATGTACCGAGATCAAATATGATAAAAATATGAATTAACAAAACATTTATAAACTATGTTATATTTTCAAAGCACATCCTTCGTAACATAAATGTATTGTAAAATATATTAAAGTAATAAAAGATTAAATAAAATTAACAAAAAACTTATAATCTCACACAATAAATAAGACACTGTATTTTTGTGATATTGAAATTGGGCTAAGTATAGTAAAGAATATTTCAAACCAACAAATTGAGTGATTCTTTCGTATTCATATGAAAAAAATGTATTACAATTCAAGGCACACAAAGAAATTTGTCTGTGTTGCAAAAGCATAATAGCACGCGGAGATAGCTTTGCGATCAGATGTCAGAGAAGAGAGAGAATAAACGTTCATTTTATTTGCACAATTGAAGAGGCAGTAAATTGAAGGCGATATAAACTATCATAAAGATATGATCCACAGCGAGTTTCTCGCCATTCCGCCCAAAATGGGATGATTATCCGTACTTTTACCTTACGCGGTTCCATGGGCGGGGTAAATTGAAAGGACGAATTGGTACAGTGGTGTGCCAACGCTCACACATTATTCATATCGATAAATAAATTACTTAACGTTTAAAAACAATTACGCTACAGTCATATTTTTTAGTTAGTAAATTTGTATTAAGTTATTTCGTAATAATAAATACGATAGTAAATTTAAAAAGCATGCAGCATTTTTTTAATTTCCCCAGATGAAACATGTCTCGGTAAATATTGATCAAAGTAGTGATTTAATTTAATTTATCTCTACGAAACCTATGTTGTTTACATAAGCTATGTGTCTTTTAACAATACGTAATATACGCCGACGATAAGTTTAGTAAATTAATAAACAAAAAGCTTTATCGGCCTTTAAACAATATCCGGAGACGAATCCACCTATTTTAAAATAAATATAAGACACTCCCTTATACTTTGTGGGTATGCTACTTACATATTTCTGATTCGAATTACACGTCCGAGGGAACTTCGACGAAAGTTAAATATTGTTTCAAATATTTTTTACAGTTGATGCAATGTGAATATGCGAGTATATTGAAATTTTTAGAGTATTTGAGTAAATCATTAAACGTCGAGCTTTATGGATGAACCGTTGAAAAACTATTTGATAACGTATTAAAAAATTCTTGACATTAATGAGTTAAAAATAATTAGAATCAGTATACAAACGTTCCCGAATTTGTTATGTTCGTTTTTATTTCATCGAAAAATACTTACATACATTTATGTGTGACGTTTTCGAAATTGATCATCCGCAAATACCGTTCCAAACAGCAGGAAGTTTTTATATTTAAAAAGAACACTGCAACATACCTGGAACAAAGAAAAAAACTAGTAGTTAATGCTAATTAAAGAAAAAGCCTACAATATTTGTCTGTAATAAAATATCGTTATTAAAATTTCACCAAAACTTTCAAAGATTCCCTGAAGAATGCAAAACAAGTGTTATACAAGAAAGTAATGTAAATTGTTAGTTAACAAAATGTTTATCATAATTCAAATACTGTAGATTTTGTGACGCAGTAGAAATATCTAAATAAAAAGAACTATACAAATATATATTTCCGATTATATAGAATATGTTCAACATTGTGTAACACTTACGAGTAGACTCATTGTAATGTATACTTACTAACTTGTGCAGGATAGTACATGATACACGATGCGTTTTATGTTCCACGCCGATTTTGTTTAACCGCCATTATGATTTGGCTGTCATTTCTTAGTTCATATTTAATAGTCGTGGAGAGTGGTCGATAACAATTTATTACAGAACATCTAACGCCGCAATAACGAGTTGAAGTTTTTTAAGCATTTAATTTAAATAATTGTTCAATTGTGAATACGCAAAGAAAATTGCGCGATTGAATATTTTTAATCGATACACAATCAACCATTGTTGGTAAACTTTCTTGTATTCGAATTGGATAATTGGGCCTACAGGACATGTGGCTCCAATAGGATGACCACATCACACACAACTCATGCTACGATGAAAATTTTGCGAGAAACTTCGCGAGCAAATAATCTCAGAAAGTGGTGATATCAACTGTCCTCCATGATGCCGTGGTTTTAATCACTGTTATACGTACTTTTCAGTATCTATACCGCTCATGAATGGTCATGTTTCCCATGAACCCTCGATATTGAACGCCCTCGATTATTTCCTATGGAGGCATTTCGAGGGAAATGTGTACACTAACAAACAAATTACAATCCCGATACTTAAGGATATCATTCGAAAATAAATTGATGATTGAGAACTCTGCAAAAATGTTATGAAAAATATGCTTTAAAGAGCTCTGCGCCACGGCCAGAGGCGGCCACTTAACCGACACCATATTCCATACGTAATGGTGAAGACCATATAATCAATCAATAAAATTGTAGTTCATTTAAAAATTGTTAAAAAACGCACCCGTAGTCGGTAGAATACCTTACCATGTATGTAAGTCGATATAAAAAAATGTGCACAAGTAATTAACTTTTTGATAGTGTTATATCAATAAAAAAACAAGGTTTTTAATATTTGAAATCAAAAACATGTTTAATTATTCAGCTGAGTTACTGGTAAGTGTATTTTTATTGAACCAATTTCAACGCATTTAATATTTTAAGAAAACTCATTAAATATCACCTTTATAAATACGTGCTAGAATAAGAAATTCTCTTAAGATTCAGAGGCTCTACAACAACACGAAAATAAATGAGCTCCTGAATTTTAATTTAATTCATGTATTTAGAATGGATTTAATAAGAATATTTATATTCAAAGCACGTCACTGTAAAGGGGTGGGGGCGAATCGGGTGGGGCCGCCAGGGTCATCGAATCGAGACACAGTCGTCCTTGAATGTGGCGAACTATCGACCTTCAAACAAACTTTTTACTCAATTCATCCTAAAATAGTGCAATGAAATAATGAATTACACTCGCCATTTAATATTCATGTGAAATAAATAATATAATATTATTTGCTTTGCATGCGTTGGATCGTTTCACTTTGCGACTTAGACTAATACATATCGACCTTGTTTAAGAAAAAGGGCGTAACCTTTACTTTTTTGAAAAGCGATTTTATTTGAGAATCACAATATACACAACTAAATACGCGTTCTGTCAAAGAGAATTAAGCAAAAAATATCGAAATTCAGCTTTAGATTTTGAAATAAGAACGATCTACTAATTTTGTATGGAAAAAAGCCTTAAACGTCAATTTTAATGATTTTTCTTTAATAACGTTCGTAGTTATCAGAACAGGAAAATGAAACACCAATTTTACTTTGATTGCTACTCATGTTGCGTAATAGTAGCGATTTATATTTAATTACCCCTAGTGAATGTTGCCTATCTTAGGATGTTTTATTTAAAATATATATATATCAACAAAACCACAGTAATTTTATGAGCATATTACAAGTTTTATGTATAATTAATTAGCAGAGTATTAAGTATGTTACAAAACTACGAATTTTCTTCGATCTTATCAAACTAGTCTCATGTAACAGTGTCATTTAAAATATACTTAAATGAGAATACACCCACAGAAAAGTTTCTACACTTTAACACATACTATCATAGCAAAACAAAAGAAACCTGTCAGAAATGTAATTTCAAATTGTAGTTAACATGTGATATTCTAATGGTATGTCTGAAATGGGGACATTGGCCTTCTTCCCATTTTTCAGTCGACTAAATTCTGATTGATTTGTTTTTGTTTAAAGGTTGAAGTATTAATAAGTGTGCTATCCAAAATGTAATTTGACTAATCGTATTTTCTTTTATCATATTTTATTGAAATATTTTCGATATAGGCGTTTTATAAAATTATTCCTTTACAGTTAAGGTGGTAAAGGATACACATGTTCCACATGTGACTTAATACATTTTTTTTCGATGACTGTAGAATAACCATTTACTCAAACCAACGATATAGAGTGTATATGAGTAACAATCCTTCTAGTTTATAGAAGCTTAAACTGATAAAACTAATCAATAGAGATAACAACAAATGATCAACGATATACTCATAAATTCGGAAATTTTGTTCAGCAAAGTCGATAAAAGTCAAATTATTCCAAGGGTTACAAAAATAACTATAGTTCATTAATTTATTTTGCATTCACTGTGTAATTACATCTTATAGTTTAATTTAAGATTTTTTGAAGTAAAAAATCAGCGCAACGCTGTAAATGTTGTTTATTATGAGAAATCTGTATCAAGAAAGGGAAAATGTGGCCACGTGTATTTATCCCGAAACGGTTATCTATTATAATATGACGATGCAAATATAAATACACTACAGTTAAATATTTAAAAATGTATCCCATAAAGGTCAGTTGGGTGAGGCGTTATTAGATATTATTAATTTGTTATATAAATATATAAAAAAACAGTCGGTGAAACTTCAGGACAATTATTTACGGTAGATTTTTAATTAATTTATTGAATAAACGACTATAATGTAATTCTTGAAAACTTTCAATTACTACAAATATTGAATAAATGTATTGCAATACTGTAATTGACACTACCATATAATTAAAATAAATATATTGGATAAATATTTTATTTTTCAGAATATGTGGGCCGAAGCAAAATAAGCATCGATTAGATGATTCACAAAGAAAATAACGGAGAGAAATTTAATAAGAGCGAAAATTATCCATTGTATGCTCATTTAGAAATTATTTCGTCGCCTGTTAAATACACTAGTCAATATATTTATTGATGTAAAATGACAATATGAAATCGACACTTATACAAGTAATATAACACAATTTCATGTTGACTTGTCTGTTAACAAAATATTTTGTGGACAGTATAAAAAAAACTATGAACATAATTTGAATAAAGTGATTGGGCTTAAACCGAGAATGGACAGTTTTTATATTCAATATATATAAATATAGTTAATTTTATATACCGCTATTATTAAGGTCATCCATAAACCGCGTAACGCTCTTGAGGAGAGAGAGGGGTGACCGCCGACGTCTACATGGCATTACAAGAGGGAAAGTGGGTTAATTTTTATTGTTACGTAACACTTTTTTGTTAATCTTATAAATTTCGTTCTTATTTAATGTGGAAAGTATGAGTAACGTAACCTTTGAAAGGAGGGAGTGGAATTAAGCTTAATGTCTACATAGTGTTACATTTGTAAAGAAAACATACTAAATTTAAAAAATGAACACCGTTTTATATAGTTTTGTGGAAATAAGTACATTATAAATTTAAGTAAACGTATTACAAAATTGTGTAACTATTTCAATATAATTGTTTTTTTTTATTTTTAATTTTGGAGCTCTTATAGTTTGGAGAATATTTTAAGCGATGTATAAATATACTATGGTATGTAGGTGTGTGCGCATTATTCATGCATTTTAAATATTGGTTAAATCTCGTTAAAATGAATTCCAAAGTAACGAAAAGTTCACTTCAACGTCATTTTTTATAAACGTAGTTAACATTTTAGTATAACGTAAGTATGTTCAAGAATAAAAGTGGATATTGTTTATGTTAAGGTCAGAGCAACATTTCTAGTTTATTTTTATTTTTTAATTTTATTTGATATAATGAAATTTCAGTGGAACGAAATAGTTTTACGGTCTCACCGCTGTAACATGATCGTATTTTATTTAACATTATTCAGTCCATATATAGTTATATAAGCTTTTTAGGCTGACGAATCTTCCCTAGCAATGAAATAAAATAAAATAAATTATATTCCGCTTAGAAAGGACACTGAATCACATCTTAGGGTTTGCGCCTAGACATATCTGAAGTAGTTTTATGCCAAAGCTCCAGCGCAAATAATCAAGATTACGAACCTGGAATAAATAATAATATAATACGGCGCGTAGAGTTTGGAATTTGGCGCGTCAGCGTCTGGCCGGCTAGCGGTTATATCAAGCTTTCACGTGGTGGCCGGTCGAGGCATCGTGACGTCACATCAGCGCCGCGACGACGGATTTAGAGATCGCCGATTAGCAATCACACACACAGAGAGACGCAGTTATTTACACGCATCTGTGCGTCGACTGAGGTGACAAGAGTTTAAAAATTCTTGATACTCTTTTCTGATACGCAAAAAGTTGTTCGGCATTATAATACAAGATTTATTCATAATGTCAGATATTTTAAATTCTGGTCGTGTACGCATTTCTAGTGTCATTTGTTGATACAGTTGATTCTTTACATCTTCAGTAGCAATAGAAAACAAATACACGTATGTATAGAGGGATTCACCAAAGTTAACGCAACGGCATATCTATCATATTGATAAAAGAAGCAAGAAACAGATAGAACATACTTTCATGTGCTCGAATTGTAGAATGATCAACATTCAAAATTATAAGAAAACGAAAAGAGAGAATTTGTGGAAATCATCAATTAAATATTTTAACTTAACATTATAAGGTGATTTTCCCATCAAACAATACAAAAACAAATACACAATTAATAATCAGTCAGCGTATAAAAAAATGTATTCGAAATCATACGTGTGCTACAGAATATTTGTATTAGGGGTCGTCTATAAACCACGTAATGTTTTTTCTTACGTTTTTTTATCCCCCCCCCCTGTATGTAACACCATGTAGACATTTAGCTTGATCACCCTTCCTCTCCTCAAAGGTTGCGTAACTTTCCACATTTAATAGGAATGAAATTTACTAGATTTCAAATTAAAAAGTGTTAAAATATGAATTAACCCCCCCCCCCACGCCCTTGTAGTGCCATGTAGACATTAATGATCACACCTCCCTCCCCCTCAAAAGTGTCACGTGGTTTATGGACGACTCCTTAGGTCTTTATATGGCAAATGGTAATATTATATTTTAGATGATATATACGAGTAATTTGAAATAATAGTTTATGTTTAACAATAGCAACTAGTCTAAAAGTTCGAGTCATACCATCCAAGTTTTTTATTATGTGTCGCGTTAGAATACTGAAAGTCAGTAAAAGATAATATAAAATAAAGTATATTTAGAGGCTTTTGCAAAAAGGTACAGCTTTCCCTCGTGAGCTTAGGAAATGGTTTATTTATGATAGTGCAGTGTAAAAGTTATCGATCAATCCCACGTCTTCTTTCTTTATCACAAAGAGTTCGAGTTCCAAAAAGTTTTCGGAAAGAGTTTTTTTTATACAGAAACAACCTAAATATCTGCTAAGGCAGTTTTAACTGCGAATAAGAATGTAAGTCAAATATAATAATCGAAATAGTTATTTTATTTTGATCAGATTACCAATATTCGTCCAACGTTTTCCATAGATTTTCCTATATTCTTATCATAAACTTTATTATTATGTTTACATAATACAATAGTATAGTAGTTACATGCGTTTTCTGAAGGCATTAATTATGATATGTAATAATATTTAATATTATTAATTGTAGTCGAGAAAGTACGGTCAACTGAATTATAAGCAAAATAAGACAGGTTGAAAATCCAGTTATGATTTATATTATGAGATGTCATATTAGCATTGCAGTACAACAATTTCCATAAAATAGGAAAATGGCAAACGGAGTGTATCCGACTACACATTACTAGTTGACATCGACTAATTAATTAGTAGAGAATAATAAATTAACTTTTATAGCTGTGTTTATTTTCATCAACAACTGTTCGCATGAATTTATCGAGTTTTACAAGGTCGTTTGTGTAGAAGACAAATTTATTATCAATATAAAATTTTGATGCATTTGATTGTTAATCGAACGAGAGATGATTGTAATATACTTTACATATTACGTAATGAGAAATACTTCAACGAAACTGTCAAAAAATATCATTGAAGTAGTTCTGATTATTATCGTAATTGTAAATTATTGAAGTAATAATAAAATATGTACCTCTCTCTATATGCGTAAGTCATACTTCTTTGAGTATTACAACATCTTGTTTTGTATCATACAAATGCGTTAAAAGCGTTGAACGTCGTTAATTAATAGACTATCGTAAATAAATTGATTTCAATATCGATAAATGCTTCGCAGATAAAAAGGACAAGTACAATATTTTTTATATTTCAATTATTCGTCAATTAATATAAAAATAAATATGTTTTTTATGAAATTAATAATAGCTAGAAGAACTCGGCGGTACGATAACCGATATATTAAAATGAGGCGTATATTTTCAAAGTGAACTTATAGAACACATCTGTGGCAAATGTCAAAAATCTGTTTATGCGTTCGATATTACATTTTTTCTGTTATATCCATTTTTAGTGTAAAATAAAATTTGCAATATAGATAACAAAAAATATGTAGTATCAACAACGTAAACAGTTTTTTGTCATTTGCTACAAATGTGTTAAAATGGAATAAGTTCACTTTGGAAATACACGCCTCGAATATACAATTTGTTTTTTTTTCTTTCTTTTTACCAATGCCGCTCCAAAACGAAGCATACAAATCTCCACAGTGTGAAGACTGTAAATTATTAGCTCAACCGTTTCGGGTTCGTGTCCTGGCTACAATACAAATGAATAATCATTTGACAAAAATTACGTCCTTGAACCCCTGACCCCCGCTTACTAGGCGTACACACTATTTAATAGCATAACGAGAGCGATACATTTGTTACAAGATATTGTATTATTCTGAAATAGTTTATGAAAATATTCGCAAAGGTTATGACTGTATTTTAAAATAATATTATGTTATCTTGTTCATAATATAATAAAGTGGTAAATTGTTGTGATAATATAAAATTGGCTTGAGAATTGTGGGAAAAATAAGCTTATTAATTACACGCCAACAAATTGGGCGCATAAATTGACCTGGATCGAGAAAATCTGAAGAAAATTCAAAAGCGTGTCAAAAGGCTGTGAGAATTCTACCATTTCCACACGTGCGTTATTACAAGGGCCATAATATTAATGTTTACAATATGTGTATCATGCTGATCAAAAGATCGTTAAATTATTTGGGTGAATAAATTATGAAAGCACGTGTATTGTTCGACTCAGCAGATTTAAAGTAATACGATTTTTGATTATGCGGCATGGAAAGCGTAAGATTTCCGATAGGCCTGGAAACAGTACCAATAAAAAAAACTACAAATAAACCTGTTGGCTTGGAATGAGAGTAAAACCAACAAGTCGTTATTGATTAAGATATCCGTTATAGTTAATTCGATTGCCAGACACTGGTGCTTTGGTGGGATGCCAATTTGTTTATTTTTGGATAGGAAATATACAGGCTGCTCATTTTTTTACATCAAAGAAAGTAAATCATAATTATGAGTACCAAAATATAAATTAACCTTTCTTTGAAATATATTTAGATTTCCTTTCAGCGTTTTATTTTTTTTGATTTATTTATACTTAGACTAAAAAAGGCGGAGAATTTGAAAGTCGCTAAATCTACTGATTACAAATTATTTTTTGATATAAAATTGCTCAATTTCTGCATATTCCTAGAAAGTTGAGTTGATGACAAATTAATTCAGTCATATATCAAGTT
>JAPMAE010003065.1:5034-15532 GCA_036584705.1 Rhyacophila sp. 25_7
TCGAAATGAGAAAACGATGAACACCTTGACTCATTTTTCGATAAAATATAATTAAAAATAGAATTATAAATATACAGATTGTCCACCGCATTGAATGATACTGCTGACGATTACTCTATAGCCTGTAATAGAGAAAGCACAAGGTTAAAGGAACATGTTAAACATACTTTAATAATCCCACATAATATTTTTCAAAGTTTATCAATCTTCTCAATATTTTTTTAAATCACTTGGTCTTCGACTGTCTTTTAAATTATTAAGTATATATTATTCAGATACAAACGAGTTTAATATTTTTTCTTTAAACTATAACCACTCCGAAATGGAATACGTGCAGATTGCTTTTAAAGATTTTGCTTACGAGTAACAATATTTTTTCCCACCACTAACCCTTACCCGCCAGTATTTGGAGTTTCGATTGTGCGCGGCCACTTTCCTGACACTGTACGAAAGAATCTTTGATTTTATTTAACCACTCCCATAGCAGAACCGCATAGGGTATCCCCATGCACCGAAGTACAAAATAAGATTATATACGTTGAAGACTATCTAGTCGCCTCATAGCTACTCTTTAGTGGCATGAACTGCGTCCAGTAATAATAATTCTCAGTTATGACCTCAACCAAGCCCTGGTTTCAAATGAACAAGAAAAAACCTGTGCATTTTTTCCAGCTACATGATTTGGACACCGCGATCCTCAGGTCGTTAATCTAATGCGCTATCCACTCATCTATAAAGGCGAATAAATAATTGTTAACTAATTAAAATTTCCGTGTGTAGGCTGGGGCAATTTTAATGTTTATTCAAGGTTTACAGTATTTTATTGATCTCCCATATTGATTCATCGTCCTCAAGCTTGAACGTCCGGATCGATTGAGTCTTCAATATACCTGGTGCATAGAGCACTTTTTGAAGATTCAATGAAAATGCAATTGTTTTTCATTTATTTTCTTTCTTTATTCAGTTTTTTCACTTGGGTGCAAGGTGATACCGTTCCATTCGGCCCCGCTACGGACAGGCTTAAAATCATATGTGGGAAAAAAACATTTCATTCGTGAAAATGTAAAGAGGGCGACTGCGTACACACATGGTTGCTCATACTGACGGTCAATAGTAGGTCTTCAAAACATGTAATTGAAATTATTAAATATCTTTACTTTCTTTATTGGTATGATTGAGTATTCAACACACCGGATGTACAGGGCACTTTATGCCACTAAGAAGTAGCTATGAAATAATTAGATAGTCTACAATTTATATAAACTGATTTTCCACTTCAGTGTATGGTGATATCATTACATGTAGCTCTGCTATGTGAGTGGTTAAATAAAATCAAAGATTCTTTCATGTGGTGTCAAGAAGGCAACCGCGCACAATCGTGGCTGCAAATACTGCCAGGTAAGTGGTAGGAAAAACAAAAAGTTTTTTTATTGGTGGCTACAACTGTAAATAAGTTAGCAGTAAAATATACTAAATGAAGGCGTTAGGTTAGTGAAATAAAACAAAATTTAATAACATAAGATAGTTAGCTTTATTGATATAATTATTGCCAATTATCCATTTAACAGACCCGTATGGAACTTCTCTGCTGTCAAAATGTATATTCTATCCTTCTAGATGCCAGTTTTTTGAAGATCCTTTTGAATACATTCATTTATTTTTCAATTTTAAGCTTAAGGATTCTGGCCCTTTATTTCGTAATTATAGTCCTCAACCCTATGCCTGCGGGCACCATGGTGCCCGCCGACCGTTTTTACTTGAACCCCTTGAAAAAATGTTTTTCGTATGTTATGTTGGAGACTTCTGTTATAGATGAATGTCACACACGATGGAAAGTGTTACAATACTAAACAATCGTTTGTCTAAGAAATTGATGGTCTGATTGCTGGTTATTTGACTTTGACGCCCACAAAGAAGATAATTATATAATTTTATCGCAATTTTTATTACAGATTCATAGCTTTAAGCTATAATAAATGAAACCGATCTTCATTTAGTTCGTTGAAATAACTATATAAAACTCTCATCATTTAACTTGAAAATGTCGTCACACATGAAACAAAAATGGCATTTGTGAAAAAAATATTTTATTACTGTGTTATTGTTTTGATTGATTGTTTGCTTAATATATTGAATCTATGTCCTGAAAACAAATAAATATGAATAATTATATATATTAAGCTTACACAGGCTCGCTATCCACTGAAATACCGCTGATAGCAATTGTTTTACTTTATCATCACGTCACTTCTCAAAGTTTTTAAACCTCTCTTGACTTGAAGAGTTTACACGTACGTAATCGGTTTCATTAAAAAGTAATTATGACCAAAATACCTATGATTCGTGAAATAATGCTGCCAGCGTCCTTTCCCGGTGGTTGGTTTATCCGTCAACAAGCGAAGACGTTTGCGTGAATGTGTGTGAATCTCGCTTTCTCATTTCATTTCATTAAATAAGTGAGATTATTATATCCCAAACGTTTTCGACCTACGAACGGTCTTCGTGTTGGACCTACCTGTACATACGCCGATATACCATCACACTATCACAGTGGCGCCCGCCTTCGTAACACATAATAATAGGAAATTTAGTTGACGTCAATATTCATTATTTCAAACTGTGAAAATCATATTTTTCTATATCGATTTTCTTAGAAACATCTAC
This sequence comes from Rhyacophila sp. 25_7, assembly GCA_036584705.1. NCBI lineage: Eukaryota > Metazoa > Arthropoda > Insecta > Trichoptera > Rhyacophilidae > Rhyacophila > Rhyacophila sp. 25_7. The sequence goes on from JAPMAE010003065.1 coordinate 7,699, forward strand.
ATATTTTGAATCTTTGTTGTTCAAATGTTGAGTTGTCTTCATATTGTGTTGCCAAAATTAAAGTTAAATTAAATTATAAAAAAATAACGCACACCTTGTATACTTAGAGAATATGTTTAAGGAATCTTTCTGAGCTAAAATTATAATTATAATATTTTATAATAATCCGTTGGAAGTACAATATAATAAAACTAACTTATTGGCTACGCTTTATGGTCGAACGCGCTTTAGCAATGTTTTGCTTTTTGAGTAACCGGAACCTTTATGAAATTCTCTTAAGATTAGAAATTCTGCCGGAAAATTAGGAAATGTATCGTTATTTAGTCGATTTGTTAATTAAGTAGGCGTAGTTAATTCTTACAAGATTAAATTGACACTCCAGTCTATTCAGCGACAAAGTAAACATTTCCTTTATTATTTTATTAAACCAAGTCCGCTCCGAAACGAAGCATATGGATCTCCACAATGTGAAGATTGTTTTGACAGTTATTTTTTGCGAGTAATAATTGTCGATTATTAGCGCAACCGTGTCGGGTCATTGTCCTGGTTAGAATACAAATTTGCGACCAGCACAGGCCTCGAACCAATGAGGTTCGGCTCATGAGTCGGATGCCACTATCCATTCACCTACTAGGGCAACAATCATTTATATTCATAATAAATTATCAAATCGTACCTTTTAATGTACATATTTTTATTTGACTCCGGCTCTGATTTAGCGCTTACTGATAACAGAATATGACCCAAATACATGTGATGTTTTTATAATTACGGTCTTTCTTATATGCTCGATAGAATTTATATCTTCTGTTACTTTTTTAAATGATTTTTTTTTTATTTTGTCCAAGATTAAGTATATAAGACTTTAAAATTGTAAAAACTTTCTTTACGGTTATTTTTGCGAGTAATAGGTTCATGTTTTGACTAAAAACACAGATGTGCAAATTTGAAAATAGTTGTCACCAGTTACAGGATTGAATCCGTAATATTCGAACTCAAAAACAGAAAATATGTTCATTGATCCACCAAAAAACTTTGAATCATTGAAGAAAAAATCCAGTATTTTAATGTGAACGATAGTTCATATATGTCTTTAAAATTGCTTTGTGACAAAAATATGATATATTGTTAAATATGACACATTATATAATATACAAGAAGTAGTCGGAGTCATTTAATTTTTGACAACTCATTCTACACCTTAAATACTGATAAATCTACGACTCTCGTTTATAGTAACTTCTTTCAGTACAGTTGCATGCTTTACCGTTTATAATATTTCGTTATTTCGTGGATCACAAATGAAAAAAGCTACAAACTTTTGACAGCTACTACGAGTAAATTCAAACTTACGCCATCCATGATTACAGAATGTTTCTGTATTCATGTTACTATTGTAAACAACAAATATTAAATTTTAACAATTTCATCGTCAAATTCAATATATCTAACCTTGAACTTTATAAATTAATAAATTTTATATTGTTTTTACTAATATACAACTATATAAAAAAATAGGGTACACATTTTAACTAATATAATTTTAGTATCAAATGAATTTCCAGATATCAATATTATGTACGCCACTGATTTCTGACGATGAGTATATGCTTCCATATACTTGTCGAGAGATGTTCGCAGTGCATTTCGTTCTCGTTGAACAATCGAATCCAGCACTAGTAGTTGGCAGATTACGACGAGAGAAAGAACCTCTCGCCGCAGAAAAGTTAAATGTTATTAACTGAGAGGTGGTGGTGAACGCAGACATTCACCGGGAGGCAATAGGAGCAGCAGCACGTTTGCCGCCAATCTCCTCAATCCTCAGTATCCAGCTGTCACCCAATCGAACGCGTCGCGCGACTCGTTTGTTTTTTTCGGTTCCAAATTTAAAATTGAAATAAAAAATAATTTTTAGTCGACAATTATTGTTTATGGCGGATCAATGAAGTGCCGATAATTTCGGTTTAAATTCCGAGTTTTTTTTAAAAGGAAGACAAAATGTTTTGTGAGCTTTTTGTGGCTTTTTTGTGCCTGGGGTGTGTTGCACCTTCACTAGGGATCACTGCATTTGGGGTGAGTTTTGTGACGTTAAATAAAAAAAAACGTTTACAAATTGTTTAATTATTTGCAATAACAAAAACTATATATTTTATATTATTTCCATGTGATAATTATTATATATAATAAATACACTGCTTAAAATAACACATTCTTACTTGTAACTGCTATTATTTTTACATCACCAATTTAAAAACTGAAAATAAAAAAAAAATCCTCCGCTGTCAATCTTTCATAAAAATAAGTATAAAAACTATTTTATTATTTAAATTAATTAATACAATTGAAAAAATGTCGTAATAAAATATATATTTCCCCACAAATTTTATTCCAACCGAGATATTTTGAAATTATTTTAACAGATGACTTCTTGATAATTAAAATATAATTTATAATAAATACTTACATTATAATATGGTTATATTGTTCAAATAGATTTTTGGAGAGTTATCAGTCAAAAATAAATAAAAGTAGATAAGCCAATTTTTATAATAACTTCGTATATCCTTTGTAAAAAAAAATAGTCTTGCTGATAAATACTGTATGTAAAATATACATTGGGACAAAATAGAAATTTTAATAAAAATATCAAATTTATTAAAAAATAATAAAAAAATGTATGTTTCAAATTTTAAATAATCCTACAGTTAAGTTTTCAGTATTATTTTCAACCAAAAACGTAGCGCTTAAATTGTAGCTTTCCCAATAGTTTCCCATCTTTTAAAAAATAGGCAATTATCGTGTGAATTTCAAATTTAAGGCTGTAGCTTCAGGTGATCGATCCTTCATGAATAAAAGATACACTAATAAAAGTTTTTCGCAAGCTAAAAAATGCGCATTCATTGTATTTTTTAATATTTATTAAAGCGGGGCTTATTACTACGAAAAAATATTCTCTGTATTACTTTTTTCGATGTCTATTTTTTTATGAATACTTTTCTGTTCGAGCAAAGTCTATCATTTTCGAATATAGGGAATCGTCTATAAACGACGGCATTTTATGCAAATCGTATATATTTGAATTCTAGGCTAATGCTTATGAAAAACATGTTAATATGTTTTTATGTCAAAAATTTCGGTCGCGGTTCATAATGCTTTCTTATGAGTCACGATCGATAATATATTTTAAAATAATATAAATATTTTTTTCTATTAAAGTACATAATTTATTCAAAACAAACACGAATTTTATAACCAGCCACGAATGATTAATGGCCAGTACTAATCATAAAGTCTGGAGAGATGTGCATTTATTTTTTAATTATCGTTGCGGAGAAATCGGTATTTATACGTTAATACAATACCTACAATATGAACGGAACTCAACAAAGCAATGAAACGAGAGATTTTTTTTTTTAAATTTAAATTAATTATCATCTTCATATTTATTTTTCGGAGGTCGAATTCCAATGAATAAACAATTAACCATCAATTTTGAAGTAAATGGAAAATAATTTATCGTGACGGGCAAAATTTGACGACTAAAAAACAACTCTAATTTTAAATGCAAAAATTTTAGTCATTCATTTATTGATACATTCCTTTTATTTCTGTACCTTGTAGGTAAACTACACTGAGTCAATTTTGGCAAAACTTTGCTAAAATACTAGAATATTTTTACAAATACAATGGCACTTAATTGAAAATAACTGAAGATTTTTGTGGTAAAGCAATATTAATCACAAAAAGAACAGTTACTAATTATTGTTACTGTCAATCTTTACTTAAATGATATTATATATGTGTACCTGGGAGATAAACTACACTATATCAAATTGAGATATCGACATAGTATAGTATATTTATGCGACACTCTTTCTAATAGTATACTTAATTATGTTGTAACCCTACAAAAAAGAATATAACGAAAGAAATATTACACTATGTTATATATTATCTGAGGGAAGCAACACCAAAACGGCTTTGAACAGCCATCGTGAAAATGTATTTTGACATAGTGTAGTGTCACTTCCAGCTACAAATTTAAGTATTTAGATATATAACATGGCGCAAAATAAATTACAAATATAAGTGAATTCGACGTTTTTTTATTATATGAACATGTATATATGTATCATAATTACTTATTTGTATGTTACTTTTAACGTACACAATTAGAAATGACGGAAATCGCATTGGACATATACGTCGTGGCTTTAAACCGTAAAGATAAAACCATGTAGAAAACTTATGTCATGTACTTAGACTGGAAAGGGTTAAAATTGGAGATAGGTTTCTTTGATGACCCTACAGCAGAGATACCCAATTGAATTGGGCCAAATAAAGTAAATCATGTCTTTGATGAGCCACACATAAATACTGTAAAACTTATTAATTATATGACATTTTTTATTTGAAAAATTTACACTTAAGATATTTTAATATTTTTTAAATTATTTTAACATATATTTTTAATTGTTTGATATTTTTTAATGTCAACTGGTATTTTGGATGTCGCGCATCGTAGTAGATTGTTTAAATTTTCATCAGTCAACCTGTTTCGACATTTCCATTTTACGTTTTTTAACTTTGATAAAAATGATTCGCAGCGATACGTGATGCCAAATGTACATTGCTAGTTACCTTAATTTCTAAAATTTATCTTTAAGGATATATTTTTGTTAAAATGCTTGTTTTTTATTTCCTTCAAACATGGCTTCCATTGCAATATTTGATTGCAGGTCTATAAATTCGGTTTGTAAATCTGGAAGGTTTTTTTTATGTATTTTGGCAATAACAAAATGTAAAATGTATAGAAAGTTGAAAACCTCGAAAGGGCCACATAGAACCTTCAATTAGGCCACATTTAGTTCGCGGGCCAAAGTTTGGGCATGGCCGCTCTGCAGCTTTTTTAAGATTAGTTTTTTGCGATTAAGTAAAATGCGATAAGCGTAAATACGACTAATTGACAGATATAACAATGACCATTGAATCTCGCGAAAATAATACGGAATGCAACTGCATATAATATATGGTTTAATTAGAATTCCGAGTCATTGTTTCGATGACAGAATTCTAATTATACTTAAAAAGAAATAAATGATCTTCTTCGTTTCATTGTCAACGTAACGTTGAACTTTGCGTTTTTAGTAATTAACATTGTATTCAATTATCGTTCATTACAGACTCACTTTCTAACAATGCGTTGTACAATATACTTTATTTGTCAGTAAATGAGCCGTTCTTTCTCTTATTTATCATATTATTGTTCATTGTTATAAATACATACTGCGGAATTTATTTGACAACTAAAAAAGTAATTATTTCCGTAAAAACAAAACAAAAAACTTTAAAATAGACTGAACGGTTTTGCTTGTTCGATAAATATTTTTAAATCTCTCTACTAAGCGCTTATTTGGATAAACTTCCGTTACAACAATTTTGAATATATATATTATAACTGCTATTTAGCCTGAATTGAGTGAATCATTGTGAACTATAGTAGAATATGATTAATACGAATCCATGGGGGCAGAAATTATTTTTAATGTTAAAAAATGTACACAAAAAAAAACTTGGCAACGTTTTTGATGTCGTAATAGTAAAATTTTAGAAATGAATAGTTTGCAACACACAAAATTTTATACATAGACAATAATGACAATAAATATACCACTTTACTAACGGCAATATGCAGTAAGTGGCATAACATTTTTTTTATTCTTCTGACTTGCTAATTCTTTTCGTATTACTTTTATTAATAAATGCTAGGATCAGGACTAAAATATTATTCCATTTTAAGCGTGTTTTTCACAAAAATAATGTGTACAAAAACAAAAATTAAGCATTATTAGGTGCGTCAATCCAACGTTGGATGAAAGCGTTCCAGTTTTCTTCTTGCTCAAATGTACTATGTTATTATAAACTTCCGCTGACTTTTTCTAAATACATATTTTGATTCATCTGCGCAGCGCCTTGAGTTCTTCTATACGAGTGTAATAATTAATTATGAGTCTTCTTTATACACAAATTATATATTGTACAAAATTGTGTAGTTATACGACAAATATAAAGCTTTGCTAATTAGATATCAACTATATGTTAAATTTGAAAGAAAAAAAACAAACGACAGTCGAATTCGAATTTCAAATAAAGTTGATCAAGTATATTTATGACAGATTAGATGTTTCATATGTATAATGGATACTGTATTATCGATAATAAAAATTCAAATATGTGCTAATAATAATAAAAGTAATATAATTATTATAGTAAAATTTTAAGTGCTACCAATTTGATTAGGCAAAAAATGACCGCATGAACTGGTTTTTTCAGCCTACATATTAAAAAACTAACGGTATCTGCAGACTATAAATAACTCTTATAAAATAATACAAACGCCAAGCAAACTTTCTTCCGAATTTAATATTGTACACATTAACCATAGACAATGATTTGTTTTGCAAAACATTTGAATTACAACAAGAAATTATCTATGGTTAGTTTTACAATGTTTTTTTAACATTGTGTAACTGTGCAGGATTTACATATTTCACAATTGTGTAAGACATTACTGCAAATGTCTTTTTTGCTTATTCAGGTTGTGGCTATAATATGGAATACTTTTATCACTTTATTTTGTCATCGATACGTTTTTGTGTTACAAATTACGATAACCTTGTCATCAACAAACCATTGTGGAGCAATGCGGTAATTTGCTGTTTTGTTCAATTCGGCACAAGAAAAGTTTAAATACATAATTTGTTTTGCATTCAATTTCAATTCAATTTATTTTTGATTTAATTTATTTAACACATAATATGCACATAAAATGACTTATGTAATACATTTTTTTTTAATTAACTGACATATTGTTACACAAAATGTACACTTGTTAATTTAATACGTGCATATTTTATTATCGTATCAAACATAATAAATTCAAATGTACATCTACAGCAACAGCAAGCGCAATGTATCGTAAAATTTAAATACTTCTTCAGAGTGAGTCAAATATATTCAAAGAGTTTACAAAACAACTTTTATCGAAACTCTTCTCACTCAGCTGTAAAACAACGGTACTACACATGATTGTACTAAACAGCCACTACTTTTTGTATTATATGATTACAAATAAATTACAACTAATATTTCTTATGATGTCATCAATTATAAAAAGATTTATCTATAATATTGGTATTCCAATAAAAAGAATCTTTATTTACGTAAAATTTAAGTGAAATATCTCATAAGCAATAAAATTTCGTTAATCATTACAATGAGTATTATTTGTATCATAAATAAATCACTATTTTGTAGTGAATAATATATTGCTTTATAGATTTAGATTTTTTAACATTTATAACCATTATGGAAACGCCGTTTATTTATAATAGTAATTAATTTTGTCACTACGTCGCATTTGATTCTAGCTTTGCCTAAATATTTTTATTTTCTATTGGCCTCTTAGACCTATTGATTTCTTTACAATTTTAATAAATGTAAATTTGGCATCATATAACTCTAAAATGTATTTAAAATATTGCGGCAAAATTAACAGTATTCAAGAAAGTTTAAAAACGTGTGAATATTAAACGTTAGCTCTTTTCTTAACATAGATACCTACTTATACCTTTTAAAATATGTCAACTTTATACCGGTTTAACGCCAGTGAATTAATCAATGTTTCGAATACAAATGTTTTGCAGTGGTTTACCATTACTAAAATGCCGGTAAAACTTTTTAAATGGCCTATTGTGGTGTTGACAGTTACTGGGTCTACAAGTGATTCAATAAGCCACGTCATCCGTAGAAAAATCAAGCCATAAGCATAGAT
>JAPMAE010003069.1:2912-15960 GCA_036584705.1 Rhyacophila sp. 25_7
GCGCTACTTGTTACTAACCAGTCAGAAATGCGTTAATAATCAGTTGTAGGTCAGATTTTTGACTTGATTCACCCAGTTCCTCGTCCGACTGATCACAAGAACGTTTTGTTGTAGAATTACTGTTTTTTGATATGCGGTGGAGTGTTAAATTTTTGTATCTGAAACTTTGAGTTATTTTGCAGCATCGAATAATCGGCGCTTAAAATTTCTTTCGAAATATGAATAAATCCAAAATCTTTTTCGTATTATATTTCTTCTTTAATGATAATAGAAATATAGCAATACTGACTCACCACTCGAATCATTCATTATTCATGTTCCACCATTCATGACGACACAGAAAACTACCGATTTCTATCGCTTCTGAGTATACCGCGTATGCGGAGCTGCATCACTAATGAGTTAGTAAACGGTTAGTAATTTCAATAACAGACCAGTTCCGTTTGTTTTGAGTAGCTCTGTGTGCAGGTAGGCTGTAAAGGCTTCTGTCCATTGAGCAATGTGCCAAATATTAGCTAAAACTATTGACGCTTTCGCTTATTAGTAATGCGAATCGAGGCTTTACAATGTGTCTATTAAATGCATGATTCTGCGAGCTTAAAAATGGTCTTTTTACTTACTTTAAAACATAATATTAGCCAATTCATTCATTAACAAAATGAGAACTTAATCTTACCCCAATTTGATTTCATCTAGACCCAACAATGCGTCTCGAAACATACTTAAACTCAAAGCTGGGCTTCTGTGATATCAGTGGAAATGTTACAAAGCGACATTGTGGATTACGCAGCCGAAATTGTGTGCTAAAGCTGTATGCATAATTGCTTACTATGCTAGTATTTCGATGGAACCCAGTTGCAAAGTCTCACATCTAAGTCGAATTGCGTATATTATATACTATCTGGGCTTAATCCAGGCGCTTCCTCTCGGTTCGTGAGTAAATCCGGCGCACGGGAAGCGCTGGGTAGGAAGTTCCTGCTCGGAAGAACGATCCGCTGTATATTCATGGCACGAACCAGCGGTTCTTAAAAGTTTGATTTAATCTTCAATTGCATTGTATAAAATTAATATAACGTTGTTGCAACTTTACAATTATATGAACGCATGCGCATTTTATTTATGATTGGTAATACAAGTGATAGTATTAACCAATTAAGTACCAGAAGCGACTTAAAACTTTAACTCGCACGAATTAAAACGTAGTTTGATAAACAACTTGAATATTTTGGATGATTTTATATATGAAAACGCAGATATGTGACTGATATGATTATCAAAAACAAAACTCATGACAAAGAAACATTCAATATATTTTTTAAGAATATAGTAACATTCTATTTTAGCTTTAAAATTCACTCCTTGCCGGGTTGTAACATTATGTCTGGCACGGAAAAGGTTAAACTAACTTTAAAAAAATTATAATTCAATATCAACTAATAACATTATTAAATTAATTTTACATATTTTCATTGTGATTATATTTGTCGCTCTCTGTAGGTTCGTGCACAATGCATTCGATTAGCAATCCGAGAGACGCCGGTTTTAATCCCGTGCTGGTAAAAAATATCTTTCAAACGTATCTTCTTAAATCATGTTACGCCCCCTAGCCAGAGCATATGAACACCGCATGTTGCCTTCACGAGTCCCTATCGCCGGTCAGTTTTCTTGCATCCTCCCATGTCATCTTAGCGTCCCGTAACTCCGCCGAATAAATCTTGCGTATGGTTTTTAGCGGCCTCCCGGAACAACGGAATCGGGTTGGCTTGAAGTACAGCTATGTCGGGTTGAGATGTCATTCAGGCAGTCAAGTCCAACGCCTCATCTTTACTTTGGATGTGATGAGACCATGCATGGTCCGTTCCTTTATCAACTGATTTCGCGTATAGTCACACTACCGCATTCCCAAAATACGCCGCAAACAGCTGTTTTCGGAGCTCAGTAAACGGTTCATACGTATATTTCTTTCTATTTGTAGCTTGGATAGAATCCAAATGGTTAAGCTAATAATTAATAACTATTACTAGTTAAAAAATAAATTCTAAAAAAATTTTACACGCTGAAGGTATCATGTGCTCCATCTCAGAGCGGTCAAGGATTGAACCATATATTAAAATGCCAGGGTATACGTATGAGTTTATATGATGTTTCGCCCTTTCACTAAGCTGGCCAATATTGATATTTTGGTTGCTCTTAATATTTTAAATATATGCTCCATAACCTCCGAATTGGATTATATGAAACCTTCACATTGTGAAGAATTTCTCAAAAAATAACTAGTGATAATTAGTTCAACCATTTGGTTTCATATTCTGGCTATAAGTGAAAAAACCTTTGCAATTTGTGACCAGCTATGGGATTGTATATGCGAGCCAAAGCTCGAGACCAAATAACATGCCCACTGATTTACCGAGGGCAATTATTTATATTGCAAGTAATGCCAAAATAAACTGATGAAGTAACGCTTGCCGTTCGCTCCGTTTCACCCTTTTGCACCCTCGTCAAATTGAGCGTAAAGATTTGGTGGTAGGTAGGACATTTCGCTCCCCGTTTCCCGCCACCTAACCTCCCGCGTTGGAAGCTTGCTTTCCTCGGCTCACTAAAAGCCCACCCTATTGGAACCAAGATGATGTAGTCGAATCCGCGCATTACTAATATTCATGAAAAACCACCCGCTTTGATTTTGTGTGTAGGTAAGTATTCAAATGAGGTGACTTTTTACATGCTTATTGCATGTAAAAATATATCGGACAGGGAATTGGATGCAGTTAAGCAGAAGTCACCCAACCTCAAAACTATCAAAATGAGAAAAACTCGTTTGAAAAATCTCACAACACTATTATTTAATAATATTTTAATGTTTTTTTTTTTTGAACCGATTGACTAAAATAATGCTGTTTAAAATGGCATTATCAAAATTTTCAAAAATATTTCAATAAAGCTACAATAAGGAATTTTTAGGGTTGGATAGGTTCTGCAAAATTGAAAAGGATGTATTCGTTATATGAACACATGATTAATAATGATATATTAGTGTGCTCTTATAGTGTGATCTAGTTTCATAATAAAACACTAGTATAGCATTCACTGTCTAAAATGTAAAACAGAAAAGACAACCAAAAAACAAGTCATATTGACAAAAATATTAAAATTTATTAAACTTTAGATACACACAATATGACATACGAATAACAAATATGTTTTATAGAATAGCGGTTTTATTTCAATGTGAAAAATAGCTAAAAGCGCTCAAACCACTTGGATGGTTTAAACGTATTTTTTGTAAAAAAAATATGTAGACGTGGGTTAGAAAAAATTATCATAGTATGTTTTGTGAATTTTATTGGGGTTGGATGCCTTTAGCAAATTGAAGTATCAGTTTAAACTTACTTGAATATGTGAAAATCTCAATTTTCCATAAATGAGGGTTGGATGGCTTCTGCTTAACAACATTTAATTGTTCGCTCCTTACAATTTACACAACATTCCTTCTTCACTTATTTTATACGTATTATAAATAAGTCACCATAGCAACGTAACAATTGTATAAAATCTCAAATGTTTCCCGATTCGTCTTTTTTTTTCTTTATTACATTATTTTTTTCTGTTCGTCACTCGCGTTACCATATTTTACCTCTCCAGGAGTATGGACGCGCATATGCGTCTGCTCAAAATTCGTTTTGAAGACTTATATACATATATGTACGAGTACGTCAAGCAACAAGCAATAAAATACTCGCATATATTATTTTTAATCCTCAGTTTTTTGAAAAGTGCTTGTATTTAAGAATTATAATATACACAACTAAATACACGCTCTGTCAAAAGGAATTAAGCCGAAAATGCCTAATTATTATCGAAATTCAGCTATAAATTTTGAAAAAAAAAACTATCTACTTAGTTTGTATTGTAAAAAGGATTAAACCTAAATTTTAATGATTTTCCTTTAATATTTTTTTTGATTATCAGATCAGAAAAATAAAACATCATGCACTCCATGTTTGTATTAATGTGACTTTGACTAAAAATGATTAAAACAGGTATTTTGTGCCTCCTCTAAAATTGGTTCTCTGAGGTATAATTCTCTTCACATAAACACGGTCGATATTATAAAACAATAGTATTGCATGCATTTAATATAATTCAAATTTAAGGTTAGATTAATGAAAAAAAATGCACCCAATTGTGCAACTGTAATTTACAAACTCACCCTGGAGAGGGTAGTCCTAGTCATTCACTAAAAATTAAACAACCGTATTCTTAATAGTATCGATTTAAATAATTGTGTATTGCCTACAACGAAAGTTATATATACATTTTCACCACCTAAGAGATGGGCGGTATCTGGTTTATGAAAAAGCTTCACACAAAAGCTACAACCGTTCAACAGAACTTTTCCCAACAGATTAACATTATAATTAACTATTTCAGCGCATCCATTTCAACCAGCAAGTATTTCTTCAAACTAATAAGACATATACTTTCAGCACTTAATAATTTCGATACCATCGTTTGGGCTAGTTGTTATTGTTATCCATACGACTTTAAAAATTGTAGCTAGAAATATGGTTTCTCGAACAATAAGTCTTTTCAGAAACAAGTTTTTTCATTTTATTTTTTTATAGTTTTTCTAAAAATGTTGAAAAGTTAAAAGCTACAGAAGGTAACTAGCGTGCAACATGCAATTTGGAGATAGTTATCGATGGAAGTCATTCAACTCGTGAACACAGAGAATGTAACAGCCAACCAAGGCTTTAAATTATCTAAAAAAGCACAGAAAAAGCTTATTACACACCACCATATATTATATTAAAATTCAGAAATTATACGAACTTCGTATATAGAAATAGAATAGAGATTGACGAATCCAGGAGAGAAGGTTCAAGTCCGTATCCTTGTTTTACTGGCAAAGACTGTTTTGAAAAAAAATATTTTTAAAGTTTGAGTCTCTCACATACATTAAACGATAATATTATACGGCTACTGGGAGTTTAAGTCTTGTTGATGTTTTTTCCCCGGAATTAGATTATATGTAAAAACACTTAATTTGATCAACCAAATAATCCCTAGTCGGTTTAATGTGTTCAGTCAGTAATAAAATATTCATTATCGACTATAATAAATAGTGATATTTTAATATTTTAGAACAAGTACAAATAATATGGCTAAGCTTGTTTTACCAGGTGATAGAGCGTGCGAAAATCTAACAAACTGCATTATTACTTTTAATAGATCAAAACGATCATTTTTTGACTTCACGCCTTTAGCCGGTTTATTATCCATGTATATTCGCAACGAAAACATGGAAATTAGATTCCAGAATTAGAATATATCTAAAAACACTTAATTTATCAACCAAATAATCCTTAGTCGGCTTAATGTGTTCTGCCAGTAATAAAATATTCAATATCGTCTTGATGGGTAGTGACAGTTAAATATCAGAGAAAAAAGTACAAGAAATATGGATAAGATTGTTTTACCAGAAGATAGCGCGTGGTAAAATCTACCAAACTTTATTTATGAAGTCAAGCAGTCATTTTTCGACTTAACAACGTCTTTTTCCAGTATAACGATGATATGATTGTTGTCACATCTTTGGACCCAGGACACGTGTCTCGAGTTCAATTCAAATATTGTGTCATGAAACTACAGTGATGTTTATGTAATATGTTCCATTCATAGATATTCAAAGGGTGTTTATTATTTCAAACACTTTCTTATGCTTACAAATTCGTTATGGTACTTCATGGGACAAACTGAACATCAATATGATTAATTACGTCCAAAATAAATATTTATAAAGCGGTTTGCCCAAAAGTTAATATGTTAGCGAGGATGAATGTTTTTTTTGACAAGTAAATCGACAATTTTCCATAAAAATATTTGTTTGTTGTGAATATCTCTATACGAAGTTCTCCCGCGAAATCAACAAAACAATGACAAGAAACGTAATTTAAACGAGTTATTTTCTTATTAAAATATTTTATTTCTACGAATATGATAGATGTTTATAGTCTATTGTAGAGTTTTATATTTAAACCATGCTGTTATGCGATTCTTAAATGTATTGTTCCCATTGTAATTAATTTCATTTCTGAAATATAATACAAACCTATTACGAAAGGTTAAAACCTTTCAAGTTTATGAAAGGACAATCACGAGGTTTCAATGTTATTGTTTATGCGTACATTGTAAAAACACGTTTAAATAACGCGGGTGGCTAAATTTTTCCGTGACAAGGGACAAAAGCTCAAGCTAATTATAAAGCTCTATATTAATTCGGCCTCGTTATATTTAAATAAACATTGTATTTATTATCGGTCACATTTTCTTTCGACACCTTATTCATGTCACGCGGCTTACCCCGCATTCCCCTATTTTTCTCGTTGTTTTTTTTTTACGTTTTCACCCTCGGCCGTGGATCGCAGCCCCTCTCGCCTTATAACAGTGAATTAATTCGCACGTTTTCCCCTGCCAGCTCTATGCATATTCTCCGTCTACTCTAATTAATTCAATGCGTTCCCGGGATTCTTTATATACGAAATTACGGCGCGCACATGGGTTTTATTTTTTGCAACTCACCTTCAGTAATCAACAAGGATTGACTTAATATGGATACATATGCAATGTAAAACAAATAGTGAATTCTGTGGATATCGAAGTAAACTTACAGTGATAATTAAAAGAAGCCATTCTTCTAAGATTATTTTATTTTATCAAACATATTTTTCAGTTAACAATGTCATTAATGATTATCAATTTTTAGAAAACTTACGCTGATATATAATATCGACCATCTTTAGGCAAAAGCACTTAACTTTCAATTTTTTGAAAAGTGCTTTTATTTGAGAATCAATGTACATAACTAAATACACATTCTGTCAAAAGGAATTCCGCCAAAAATGTCAAATTATTATTGAAATTCAGCTTTAGATTTTGTAAAATGAACAATCTACTGAGTTTTTATGGAAATGAAAAAATCATTAAACTTAAAGTTTAATGATTTTCCTTTAATATCTTAGCTAATTATCAGACGAGGAAAATAAAACACCAATTTGTTAATCACCGCGCACATAAAGTTTGTGTTAATGTGACCTTTACTAAAAATCATTAAAACACGTTTTTTGTTCGTTCTGTAAAATTTGTTCTGTGAAGTTTAATCCCTTTTGCCTAAACAACGTCGAATTATGTTAAAACATAATGATTTAGATCACAATAGCTTTTCTTTTATGATTAGTAATTAACTGTAAAAGAACACATTTTATAACCAATCGCAATCATATTGTTTATGAGGCAATTGATGGATATTTGACGTACTGGATGTGAAACGGAACTTTCAGTAAAGACAATATTACGATGATTTGACACGCTATAAGTACTGAAACAAACATCCGAAAAAAAAATGTGGTAAATACGACAAGACTCAATAATATATGTCTATAAATTCTCTTGTATCAAGTTTATTTAATTAACAGCCACATAAATTGCCTGGATTCTTCTGTTTCTTGATTTTCAAGTAACTTGTAAGAAGAAAGATATGTACGAGTATGATGTTCAGGGTGTTTAACTTGTCCTGATGTATGGACGCGCATATGGCGTCTGCTTTGCTTAGAAGAAGTATAGACGTATATGTACGTCACGTCCGTATAAAATACTCGTATATTCGAGCATTATTTATGCATCAAATAAATATTGTACAACAATAGTGTTGCATATATTTAAGGCAATTAAAAAT
This sequence comes from Rhyacophila sp. 25_7, assembly GCA_036584705.1. NCBI lineage: Eukaryota > Metazoa > Arthropoda > Insecta > Trichoptera > Rhyacophilidae > Rhyacophila > Rhyacophila sp. 25_7. The sequence continues at coordinate 10,645 of JAPMAE010003069.1, forward strand.
GTAGAGCTAGATTAATGAAAAAGCTTTCACCTGATCGTGCAACTGTTATTTAAAAACTCACCCTGAAGAGGTTTATGGAAACTCGGTACCCTCGCGCAATATATTTTTCATCGGTTTAATTTGCGTAAGAGCGATATCTAAGTATAATATACGTCAAATAAAGATTTAATTGCAATTGGTATCTATGGCCCCGTTGTTTGATCTATGTACAAATAAATATTTGATTAAATCCACCGAATGTGAACGCCTTGGCTAGTTGCCGTCTCGATCGCAAATTTCGTATTTATTTGGCATTTGTATGACACTTGCTCTCACTGACTCGGCTACTATATGAGTATGTTTTAAAATTGGCGGCTTTATTATTTTTCTCTTATTATGGTTGTCTTCAATAGAAACAAATTCGACTTCGACCATCATCTTTTAGAACTATCTCTTAGGGTCGTCATGTTCGTCACGCCCAAGTAGATATACACATATTTAGCCTTTTCCGCGTGTTAAATCGAAATTTTAATATCCATGTCGCTGCTTTGAATGCAAGAGTTCTCTTTTTTACATAACTAACGAGCAAACTTGCTCGTCGCTGCAACGGAAAGCATTATTTTGTCACGCTCACTGACGTGCCTGGCGCTTTTTGCTAGGATGCTTCTTTTTGCACCCTTTGGTGTTTTGTCGATTTTTCATCGCAGGTCGGCTCTCGTGCCTGAGTTGTTGGTGGATTAAATTCGTTAGCTGGTTAGCCAGGAAGCAATCCATTAGTTGACCTGTCTGCCACTGGCGCGCGGGGGTGGCCGAAGCATTTGTGCAAAAAGACTACCTGGATATTTAAAAAAATACTCATGGTCTCCGCTGAGATACATTTGCTAATGCATTTATTTGACTAGGTGCCTATTTTCCTCAGTTTGTGTGTACGGGGTAGAGGTCTTCTTTTTAAAATATTATTTTTTAATTTAAATGTAATATATCATATACATTGTTTTACTAAACTAGCATTCAATCCAATAACGTATTAGCTACTTACATCACGACATCTATACGCTGTCAAAACATATTATCTTCTAATGGATTATAAGATTGAGAAAACGCTCAAAGTGTGACTTTCGTTAACCTGTAGATCGTTTACATGTCACTGCTTACTCACCGCTCACGCTATTGACACTCCGGTTACCACAGTACTTTTTTCTTCAGAGTACAGGTGGTTATCAGTGTTCTTTCTTTTAACCATATCCGCTCCGAAACGAAGCGTACGGATCCCTACAATGTGAAGATTGATTTGACCGCATTTTTTATGAGTATTAAATGTCAATTATTAGCTGAACCGTTTCGGGTTCGTGTCCTGGCTACAATACAAATGAATAAATATTTGAAAATTTTTGCAACCAGCACGGGCCTCGAACCGTGACTTGCTCGTGAGTCGGATGCACTATCCACTCACCTACGAGGGCGACAATTAATTAGGGTTGTGAAGCTAGTGTTAGTAACAGTATAGTAACTGAAAAATAATCCTATTTATGTATGTAAGTATGCGGTAAAGAATCCGTACTTCATACTATTGAAATTTAACATAAAAAAATAATTTTGTAAACTGTAACCATACGCTCAAAGTCGTATTTTTAGGGCATTTGTTTGATCAAAACTGGTGGCATTAAGAGACAACAAGTCTCTATTATTTTTTTATACTTTTTTTTATATGTTATGACAAATTGAAAAAATATTTCGTCCATAACATACCATGATAAAGATAACAGATTTATAAAATAAATGCAATAACAATAAATTATAAAAACGAGATGTAAAAAAATACAATGAATAAAAATATTATGAGTATAAATATAAATCAGAAAACGATTTTTATGTGAAGATGTGTACCATACCGATCTAGTCTTTTTCTACTTTCAATCCTTGGTGGAAAGCCATTATATTGACATAATAATCGTGTAAATAAAAATATATATTTGTGAAAAAAATATATAAAAACTGTGTTATTATTTCAATTCATGTTTGAGTTTTTGTTACTCGAAAATAGTGGTTCTGAAAGTGGTTCTTACGAACCCCCAAGGGCCCTTATGATCGCTGAGGTGTCTGTGGCAAATTAAAATCAATTTAAGGGTACGTGGACAACGCCGGGAATTTTGTAAAAGATTTAATACAAAGTAAAATAATTGTTCATTATTATGAAAGTTAAAAAAAAACTTAACATGACAGTCACCATTTACCATTCAAGACATCAAAGTTAAATTTGTAATTTTTCTATTATGCAGTTATGTAGAGTTATTCTCTTGGGGGTTCATGGTCAGGTTTTTGTTATAAGAAGGGGTCCATGGACATAGTAAGTTTGGGAATCACTGCCCTAAAAAAATACATACTATATCAAAATCCGCATAAACACATAGTCACTCAATTGCAATAGAATATTGATACTTAGGATAATATCTTTGAAAATATTAATTCCTCTCCGTATTAGCATAAATATTGGTCTGTTCTACGTTTAACTAAAAAAAAATATTTTCTACTTGTTAATAGTTTTCAGGCACATATAGATTAATATAAACCAGAATTGTATAGTTTTCATTCACACCACGGAACTAGACACGATGAAGATACTTTGATAGATTTTCACGAAAGTTAAGTAAACTTATTTATAATTTTCCGCACATTGACAATTACCGCACATTTTTCATCGCCATCAACGTTAATAGATTTCGATTATTGCATAAAATTTGCATATATTGGATATTAAAATATGATCTTCTAAATGGGCGCTCGTTATTCGTATAAAAATAAAATAAACGCGACATAAAATTCTCTTTGTGTTTTGTTATCCTTGCTAAAACGAGCAACTCGCCATTTTTATATATATACATATATATATACTCGTATTATGTATTGTAAATTATTTTGATTTCCACTCGACAATGACAGTGATGCCAACGCACTCTCTTCCTGTCCCAAAAATATAATATCTCTTCAGTTTGATGACCCTCCTTTGCGAATATCGTGCCTTGAATTTTAATGCAAAATGCAGATACGTGCACATCGGATTACACTAATGCCGTTTCGAACGGACAGGTAGATTTTTATCTTTCTACCTGATTTTATTAAACTGTTTCGTAACCATGTGGTTGTTTTTTTAACAGATTAATCGTAACTCTATTGGCTTTCAGATATGTTTTGCTATATATCATTGTGGTTATCAGACGTTTGTGGTTGATTTGACGACGAAATAACTGTCGATAATATATGTACTTAAAAATCAACAAAATTAGCGAAAATGTTACCCGCTATTATGCGACATATAAACATAAGTTTTTTTTTTAACCATTTCACCTAATACAATCGATCGCAAATTCATTACCGTCATCTCTATCGACCTATTGAATATACAGTCAATGATTAATAATTTCAAATCAAATATATTTCTATGTAATACTGTTAAATTAAAAATATTAATAGCACGGTTTTTTCTATTTTTTTTTCATTCAAAATATACTTATAAAAACACTTACATTTGATGTTGTAACACACGTAGCCAGCATTGATTTTTTTATAAATATATTACGTGGATAACGACTGCTTAACCCACCACCACCACCAGCAACATTTTACACCCTTCAGAGCGTATACCGTGGCGTAACGAACGCCGGTGTCTGGTGGCCGTGGGCTCGATGGAACAGGGGGAGACTACGTGTACCTGCCTCCCCTTACTACCGCCTGAGGATTGATCTTTTCTAATCGCTTAATCGGTTCTGCCACACTTTATATTAACACAACACATAGTCTAGTTTCTTGTTAGCGGTCGTCCATAAATCACGTAACGCTGTTGAGGAAGAGGGAGGGGTGACCACCAACGTCTACATGATACTACAAGGGGGAGGTTGGGTTAATTTTTATTGTTACGTAACACTTTTCCCTCTCAAAAAGTAGATAGGAGGTGACAATAAATTGCATTCCTATTTAACCCTTTTCTGTGTCAGACATAATGTCACGACCTGGTAAGCTGTGATTTTTTAAGCAAAAATAGAACCTGAATATTTATTCTAAGTACGAGTACATTGAATGTTTCTTTATCATGATTTTGTTTTTGATTATATTTTAATCATATCTCTGCACTTTTCTTATTTAAAATATCCAAATTTGTCTTGCAAACTACGTTTTAAGTTGTGCGAGTCAACTCGCTTCTGGTATTTAATCAGTTTATGTGGAAAGTTACGTACTATTTGAGAGGAGGGAGGGTAAAAAAGTAATAAAAAACGTTACGTGGTGTATGGACGACCCTTAGATGAAATATATTTAGAAACTTATATTTTTTTATTTTATGTTTTTATTGTTGAACTCAATCAAAACGTGCTTCGGTTCGAAGTACTTTCGTGTGACGCATTGCCTTCAAATAATCGCATTAAATGCACCAAACAGATTTTAGTATGCGAATATATTATCTTCATGTTAATGACACCCGATACAATGGCATATTATTATGCCATATGCCTGGATCGTATGTAATTTGGATGGAGGGTGGAGGGGTCTATTAGACCCGAGGTTACCCATTCAAACGTCGGTCTGTGCCTTTTTTGCATCTCCCCTTTTGCCGAATCATCGTCGTCACTGCGAATAAATAATAGCGCGACGATGCTATCTGTATAATATGATTCTTGAATACATTTTACGTCATTCTCGTATCGTAAGCGATCACATAACCAATGGAAGAAATGTATTGTTTGTCCATTTATTGTCTCGTCATACTGTTTGACGTGTCAAAGTGTTCTCGTTTCTACTTATTAAATCCGGCTCTGTCTTGTAAGTTAATCAACCGAAGGCTAATTTAAACTTGCCTCGGACGCCGTGTTAATCTCGATAGTGTCAATCGTATTTTAATTCAGCGACCGTTTCCTGTATGCGGTTTACTTATCTTCTGGATTCACCTGTAGATTATATTATACGTTATATTAACTTTTCTAAGGTATAGATGCGCATATACATCCGCTTCAAATTCGCTTTGAAAAAGTGTAGACGCATATGCATGTCAAGCGCGCCAAGCAATAAATTACTCGTATATATTATTTGTGCATCAAATAAACATTATATAACAAAAGTGTTGCATACATTTAATAAAATTCAAACTTAGAGCCATTTCACACGATCAACGCCACGCCACGCCACACCACGCCACTTGACGGCAACTTTCCACTCAATTCAACACGGATCACCTTTCTGTCAACACCTCATCTTCAATTAAAAAAAAACAGTGATTTTGCCTTTTCTATTCAGTTGGTTTTTGGCACTCGAGCATGGAGTATTCAACAGAAGAGTTAGCTGGTCTAA
>JAPMAE010003070.1:0-15957 GCA_036584705.1 Rhyacophila sp. 25_7
AGAATCATTAAATCTAAAAAAACTATATATATGTAACAACACAACAACAATACGCTTTGTGCTTGTATGATTTAATATACCTAGCAATGTCGTAAATGCATTAGAATTAGTGTTTGACAAAGAAATTTACTCAGCCCTATTTTATCTGATCTGATGTAAAGTGATATAATAATATATTCTAGTAAAATAGACTGCATGATAGAACATCACGAGACAAATGCATTTGATTTGTAGTTAGTTTTATGATACTGGCATCTTTGTGATCGTGAATCTTTTAAAAAGTGTTTCAAAATAATGCAGCATAGAAACAAACATTTAAACATCGATAAACAACTCAAACTTTGTGTTTATAATCTATATTTCGAATAAATAAATAAAACAATATGTGCTCTAAATTTTGTGCAGAATTTGAGTTTATACTCTTACCATAAAAAAATAGAAACGTAGTAGATAAATAATTGCTAAGCGGTCGGTTGAAAACTTTATTGCAGAACGTTGTGTAGAATAGTTCTTCATAAAAGATCATTTAATTTCTATAATATGCTATTGAGTCAGACGGTTTCGAAAAGCTTATAAACTAACGCTAAGCGTCACAAATAAAACAGGTCCCTGTGGAGAAATGCATAAAAAATCATCACAGTTAATTTATTCCGTAATGTTTTATGTAGCATCGCTATAGGTCGCAGACTAAACGATTCTATTGTTTTATAGTGGGAAAACATTATTGTGGTACCATAAACAATTACAATGGAATCTGGGTTATCTATTTTCGAGCATGATTAAGTAAGTTTTTTCGGTATAAAATATTGTGTTATATACAATAGATGCGGGCGTGAACCTGTCAGAGATACGCTGCTATTAATTTCATTTTGGATAATGAATTTTATTAACAAATTGGGTGATATATTCTTTTGTTGTTACGGGAAAAAATCGCATTTGTTAAATATAATTCTAACGTAAATGAGTATAGAGCAGTTTCATATATGCATCACTTTCACAATTTCTTTTATTTTAATAAAAAAACATTATTTTTTACGATATTAACCTGAGAGGATTGAATATATATTTGTCAACAATTTAATAAGTTCATTTTTAATTTGTGATAGACTGTTCTGTATGAGACCATATTTTTTAAGCAAATAGTAATTCAACCAATATTAATTCTAGGTAAAATGTTTCATAATGTGTGTTTGATATTGACTGTAAAATATATTTGAAAAATGCATATTATTGTTTTTTTATTTTATTATTTTAGGTAAAATTTAGTATTTTGTCAATAAATATAATACGCATGGATCTCTTTGTACACGGTTTCGAAATAACACGGTGCTACATCCCTTACAAATCATTAACAGAATTTTCGTTTAAATCCAGTAAGTCCGAAAATTTGAAAGGAAATATTACACAGGCTCTAGATATATCAAGTAATGAAAGCGATGTCACATCAAACGGGTTCGTCTATTGTCTGATAGTAGTAATAATCTTTGTTATGATTTTTTGAAAGTATTTTTTAATAAAGATAAAATACAACAGACAATAATGATTTTTATCTTTGTTGTTCATTGATTTTTATACATGGAAATATATCAACCATTATTTTTTATTTCAGTATACTTTTTATAAACGGTTTTTTTTGCGATATTGCGTGGTGCGTACGCACCGTATAAAAAGAGAGTCGAGTGTTAAAGACAATTATCAATCACAACAGGTTATTTGAATTGGAGAATGAGAATATAACTAATTTGTTTATGATCAAATTTTGTTCAACTGTTTAGTGTACAAAAAAAAAATTAAATACCTACGTATTATAATAAGTAAAATATTATTACAACCTTAAACATGTGTGTACATATATATCTTCAGTAACTCTGTGGACATATATATAATAATGTTGGTTATGAATCCGAAGGTCGCGGATACGATCTCCTGGCTGGTTATTTTTTTCAAATTTTTTTTTATTTTTACTTTTAGCCGGGACATGAATAAAAAATATTTGAGCCTAGATTAATAACTATTACTTATAAAAACTACTGTTAACAAATATTCTACATCTAAAAAATCCTATCTGCTTTATCTAGCAAAAATAGAATAAATAATCAACGTATATTACAATAATTTATGGTTTCTTTCTATTAAGAGTAAAAAAAAATACTTATCAATCCTTTGGATGAAACTTATTATATTTGGATGAAAACAAGGTATAATAATTTTTCAATATTGAATAGTTAAATAGAAGTGAAGTACGTTGGCTGTTACTTTTTGTTGGTTAGTATGTTCTTAAACACTCTTCCAAATGATGTAATTTCATACTTTATATAAGCTTTCGTATAATCTTAATTTATTGTTATAAAACAACTTAACGTAAGTATGAAGAGCCTTTCGCAACCGGTCTTTGAGCATAATAATAATGACGAATTGATAATACCTATTGATGTCATGGTACATTGTTGATTGAGTCAGATTCCTCGATAGATATTAGTGAGATTCGAGTCGATACTGTTTGTGTTGTCTCCGAACAAAGGAGTTTATGGGAAATTAGAAACAAATTTACACGTAGCAACGAGGTCGCTTTTTGTTGATACTAAAAAAGCGTGAATCGGAAAAATGTCTCACACAATTTTGCAACTCGCCTTGATGTTGAAATGGCATTATTGTTCTATGGTGGCAAATAATTATCGTATCTGTCTACATAACAAACGAGCATAGTAACAGACTGAAATAATTAAATAGTTTTTTTTTTTGTAAAAACAAATTGAAATTTTAAAAAAAGCAAAACCTAATTAAATTTCAATTAATCATCATACTACGTGTGTAATTATTAGTTTATTACAATATATACTTAAACAAAGTAATTAGAGTATTTAAAATATTCAAAATAAACAAATACATTGTATAAATTATAGATAAAAGTTATAATATAAATACGACTCATAATGTAGCCGCCATTAATATTTAAAACAGACAATTTTAATCTCATAATGAGCGTACTGGAACCGTAAAAACAGTTAGTTTTATTGAATTTAATTATATTGAATAATCGGAAAATTATACAGAAGTACATATTTTTTTTATATTAAACAAATATTTAATAGCATAAACAATTTATGAACAATACGCATTTCTTATATTATACTGAAATGTTTACCTGATTTTGTTGTTCAATATTTTGTATTTTTAATTTAAATAAATTATAGCAAAATTTTTTTGAACCATATACGTACATCGATAAACAAAAATTTTGCTTTATCAAATATAATATAAATTGTGCAAAAGAACAAAAGTTATTCTCTCATTTGTCAAATATAAACAAGATCAATTCTTTTCTTTTCTTCTTTTAATAATATCCGCTCCAAAACAAAGCATATGGATCTCTACAATGTGAAAATTGTTTTGACAGTTTTCTTATGAGTAATAGTTGTCAATTATTAGCTCAATCGTTTCGGGTTCTAACTAAAATACAAATGAATAAACATTTGAAAAAAAGAAAAAATGCAACCAGCTCGGGTCTTGAACCCGTGACTCCCACTTCCTAAATGTACGCGATATCCACTAGCCTAACAAGGTATAACAAGATTAATACGTGGATAAAATACTTAAAACTTGAACTATTAAATTATTTACTGGGCTAAAACGAATTTTTCGTTCAGTTTCAATTATAATTTGACCGATTTTACAAAATAACATAACTTTGAAATTAGTCAAAACGGGATTTCATCTAAAGACTATCTTTTGATAATATATTTGAAGCACAAAAATACCAACCTATGCAATAAAAAGACAGTGTTAATATTTTCAATAAAAGTGGATATTTAGTTATTGAAAAAGTTTTGTGGTATAAGCAGCATAAGAAGTAATATAATATATTAGCTTATTTCTAACGTTATAATTGTATGTATGTATTGATAAATAATCGGTTTTAAATGAATTAATTAATTATATACAGCTGTGAAAACAGACAAGCCTAGTTTTCTAGAGTTAACATGATATTACTAGTAAAGCGATAACTGTTGCATCAATATTGAGGAAAGTGTTTTCTCTGTTCACTGATCGGCACTTTTTGCACGAATATCAGACTTTGTAATACTTTCTTTGGTTTTTTCACCATACATTGGAAAGGTAAGTGTGCGTGAATGATTGATTAACGGTTAGATAAAACGAGGTTTGATTCATGGATTGTACATACAATAATGAATATTATTTTTTCAAATTTAATTATGCCTTCAAACGCTATATACACTATGATCGTTCTGAAAGATTAGCTGTACGATTTTAAGTATCTATGATTCATGATTTATTTATCTTCCAAATGTAGAACAGGTTTAGTAATAAACTAATAGAAATATGCATGGATTGATAAATAAGATTAATTTAAATTGAGTATAAGACTAAATGATTAGATAATGAATTTTGTTAATATTATTTTATTTTGTCGGCGAAATTAATTACGTAACATACGAACGAGTATATGTTACTGCAGAGATGTTCAAACTATATTAAAGTATAATATATACAAATCATAAAATTTTTAAAGTAAAAAATATATTTGGTTTTGATAGAAGTATTCATAGCATGTCCAAGTTCATCCGATACATTATTATAAAGGAAATTATGAAATTTATTAATATTTTTTGAACTTACTCAAAACTTATTCTCCGTGATAAACATATTTCCTGCGGTAAAAAATCAGTTTTTATTGTTGTTTCTTAATCTAAACCATCTCATACCTGCAACAAAAGAAAAAAAAACAAAAATTAGTTACATTTTTAAAAACACTTATCAGATGTATGCATTACATAATACAGATATGTATGTATGAGTAGATTTGTACAAAACTAGTGAACATATATAGGTTTAAAAATATAAAAAACTCCATAAATATTCAACTTTTTCAATCATTGAAATAATACAATTTTTTTTTTTCTACAAAACATAAGTGAAAATTTTAAGAACGGTTCCATTGGTGATAGCATTTTAAAATGTGCAATGAAAATAATTTTAGTAACTGCCGGTTTTTTAATCTAATAGTTTTTTACCAAAATTATAGTTAAATAACATTAATTACTTTTCAATGAATTTTTGTTTTTCAAAAAGTACTATTTATAAGTAAAAAATATTGATATATATACATATATAAATTATTTTTAATAGCGAAATTTTGGAACTACTAAAACACGTATTACTAAAAAACTTTTCAATGCACATCATTATAATCAATGATAATTTGTTTTAATTGAATATAAGTTCGTTATCATACGAGTATATAGAATTCAACATTTTTTAATATAAAGTAACGTGTTTTACTTCTAAAAGTTGAAATTTTTATTGAACTATCTTGTACGTCAATGGTAGCATCTAAATTCTATAATTGAATCTTGTTGCCTGACTAGATATTTGTTATGCAATATTAGATTCAAATTATTGTTACTACAGGGAAATGCATGTGAAAATTGACAAACATATTACCTTATGTTGATTTGCATTATAAAAAAATTGTATATTTATCAGTTATTGAAATAATCTGTTTTCAAACAGAAACATGTAATTTTGAATGATAGAATATAATCCGAACTGAGTTAAATATGTACATGAATGTAAACTGACTCTAAATTATTATTTTTAAATATTTTTGTATCTATGACATGAAATAAATTGGAAAAAAAAATCAAAATCTGTGTTCCATTTCTTAAAGCAGAAAAACGTAAAGTTAATATAATATTAAAATAACTTTAATACCACAAAGAGGGGCGCAATTAACAAATAACATAAAATAAATAGTGAAATTGAATTTTGAATTGATGTATTTAAAATAATAAACTTTCTAACCGGCATAAAATGCATGCAAAGAATGATGATACAGTTTTCTTAGTTTTACGACTGAGTCGTTAAACGAGTGAACTGAAAAGCATTTTATTGAAATATAACTCAATTAACTAAGTAAACAAGGCATTTGGAAAGTGGGATCGAAAAATAATTAAACTGATTTATTCATTGCTCTCTCTTTCGTACAGAGAAAATTGTGGATGCTTCTAGAACATAATTAAACTAAAAGGTTTTCACATTTCATTAACAGCGTGCGAGTGATGAGAAAATTGTTCTTTTACATGTTAATTCATCAAAAACTAAACTATTATTCAACTTTATTCAAAACGATGTATAAATAATTAAAGTGAAACAAGTGGACGTTCTTGAAATCATATTTAATTTTGTAGATTTTAGTTTTTTAGGTTTTGTTATACTGTAATACACAGAGTTCTCAATAATATACTTAAAGATACTATGATATTGAATATATTTTACTAATTACAATATTTTTACAGTACATTGTAAATATTAATTATTTAAATATTTGATATTAACATGGTAAATACTCATATCTTGAGGTGAAGCAAAATTTAGTTAGGCGCGCCACGTAGTTACGTGCAATGAAAATTATAACTGCCATAATAAATTTGTTTACAAAGTACTCAGACAATGAGCCACCACCGAAAAAAATGGGAATATATCATCAAAAGATATGAAAAACATGAATGTTTAAACTGGAGAAAGCGGGCTATAGATAGAATAAAGACCCGAACTACAAATAATTCTGGACAGCCATGGATCCAATTAGTAAATCATAGCGTCATATAAATAACAGTTATCGTCTTTGAAATATTATTTTTATTGTTTGTAAATATTTGTCGAGTACATAATACAAGTTTACAGTCATGACAAAACACTCATTTATTCAGTAAAATTATTATATATTTTTCAAAAAAAAATAATAATTATATATAATATATAACATTAAAAAATTTAAGTTGATTGTTATTATGTTCGTAACTAAACTTTTACAATTATCGTCTTGAATACATTTGAAAATTTTATAATATCTAAAACAGTGTTGAATTTACATTAAATTATATAGTTATGTATATTTCTATTATTAAAGAGAGTATATATTCGAAATTTAATGAATATATTTGTAGGAAATAAACGTTTAAAATATAATCAAATAAAATACTGTTATATATAAATTACAAAAATACTCAAGAAGTAACTAACAGGTGTGCATTTTTAATACGTTTACAAATTAAAACAAACCGTTTTCTGACGTGTACATACTGGTAGTAAGTAATGCAGTTTCGAGAGAAAACCATGATTATATTATTCTGGGCGAAGCCTTGGCCGGTGCACGCAACGAAATGCATTTTAAATCTAGGTCATTGGTGATGCACTAAAGTGTTGCATCTTCTGTTCAACGGTAGAATCTTCGAGTCATCGTAAACGAGTTTATTTTACAGCTTTAAGACCTTGATCTTGGTCGATTGATAGTGAAAACTTGAGACAACATTATTGTGACATGGCAAAATAAGCACTCTTAATACTACCATAAGGATTATATTTATTCGTGGCCTAAAGTGGGAAAGTTAACACTGTATCATTGTGAAAAATTCAATATCACGAACAAGTTTGTTTGCTTTATTTAAAATAATCATTTTGAAATGAATTGTTTTCATTCTAGAGCTAAAAACGACGATTGAATTATAATTGAAATTGAGATATTAACATAGTTTTTCTGCATATTTCGATAGATATATATTTATAAAAAGATTTTGTAGAAAAAGCTATAGAACTGTGTTATTACAATATAAAGTTTTTCTCTTTCGATTGATACTAGGCAAAAATAATTATATTTATAAATAGTTCTAAGATATATTGATAAATTTAACTCAAATAAGTATTCGCTATTTTTTAATTATAAAACTTATAATTATTTTTATACACTATTAAAAAAAACAATAATGAAGACGAATAAAACATAGCATTAAATAGTATGATTTAAAGTTTTATTCATTTACTTTCTTCATCATGATCGATTCAAAAATTAAAAAACCACGTGTCATACAATCAAAAAAATATGGTATCTTTCACAAACTTGTTTTTTAAATCACTGTTTTACTTCAGTGATAAAAAGAAATATTTATCAGTAATACAATATTGCTGTGTGTGTGATTTATCAAGTAGTTATAAGTTATTTTACGTAAAAAAGTTTCTAATAGAAATATGAAAAAGAAAACTTATTTTGACTATTATTTAATATGTTAATGCCTTTGATAAATCTTTATAAAAACAGTCGAGGGATAAAAAAATTGTTTTAGATATTAAACGAATTTTTTGATCAAAACTCAGATATAACAAAGATATTCAATCTTAATTATAATATGAAATTTAGTATAGAACATATCCATCATTGAACAATGGGCGTAAAATGTGTTTATAGATTGTTATGAATCTTGATAAATTAACTATCCGGAACATGTCATAGGTTACGGTTACATACGGCACATCTCATAATACTTTAGGGAAAGTTTGATTTATGGTACGATAATAAATTAATATTCTTGTAGAATTTTTACTGATAGACATATTTATTGTTATTTGGGGCAATATGAGTACATTAAGTATGTGTGAAAAATCAATCAACGCCTCTTATACATTATCTATCAATTTTATCCGATATTTCTATGTAAGCTTCGCCTCTGAAATCATTTGACATTTGATTGACTACCAGGATAGTATGTTTTATTGTTTATTGTACGGTTCAGGTCACGACTTTTTAGTGATAACTTTATGAAGATAATTAAGTGTTATACCGTGATTATATACAACAAAAAAATACTCGTTTAACAAATCTGTTGTGCGTGATATACGGTTTTCAGTTTAAAACGATTCAGATAAAATATGACATGACCCGAACACATTTTGTACCATTTAAAATAAATCAAAATGCTTACCAGCTACGAGTATTTATCAGTATAATGAACCGTTCATATTTTTTTTCGAAAAAAAAAACGTTAAGGAAAAAGATTTTTTATATTAAACATTAATGTATCAATACGGTTGCTTTGCAACGAATAATGCAATTTTAATTATTGAAGCTTGCCAATGCCTGTTTTATGTTAAATAACGTCCATAAACCACATAATACTCTTGAGAGGAAGGGGAGCCGGGTGTTATCACCAACGTTTACATGCCATTACAAGAAGGTGGGTGGGTTAATTTTATTGTCACTAAACACTTTTCACTCTCAAAAAGTGGATAAAAGTTGATTGTAAATTGCATTAATATTTAATGTGAAAAGTTACAGAACCTTTGAGAAGAGGGAGAGAAAGTCAAACTGAATATCTACATGGTGTTAGATGGAGCGGGTAAACAACGTTACGTAGTTTATGGACAATCCCTTATGCTATTAATAAATATATGTTTTTAAGTAGAAAGTAGCATCTAGTAATTAATTCCGAATAAAACATATTTTAATGGTTCTTAAGTAAAGATATTTTGAGGGAAAATAATATTATTTCTCACTAAAAATATTATTGCTTTAATATTTTCAAATAACATTTATTTTACATTAAATCGGTTTAAAAGCAAATTTGTCTTTGATTTCAGGTTTTTTAATAAAAATTGGAGAAAATAAGTACAACACAAAATAAAACATATTTAGATACTTTTTGGTATACAAAATTTACAGAAGAATTAAGAGAAGGCGTTGAAAAATTGTAAAATTCGAGGAAATACTTTAGACAGCAGATCAAAATTGGAATTTTAACAAGTTGCCTCCAGGTGAAATAATTTGCTTGCTATCCCACGCTTTAAAAACTATTAATTTCATCGAAATGTTAACTTTTGTCCATATTTTTTACGTACTAGCTACAAACTAAACTTTTATGAGTTAGCGTATACCACAAAATGTGTTCTCACTACTACCCGAAGAACCTGGATGAGGTTGATATATGTGGAATTTATAATTACCACTGAAAATTTGTGTAGTAATTCATCAAAAAATTTACTTATTAAATAATTATTATGTATTACGATTAAATACTTTTTAAGTTAAATGTTTTAGGATATTTTGACATAAAAACAAATTAATTATATACTAAGTTAGTTCAGCTAAAAAACTCACGCTGACCTACACTAATAATTCAATAACTTCAATAGGTAAACAGACAAAAAGTTTAAGTAATTGGAACATTGGCAATGTTTTACTATGTGATAAAAAGTTATTTGGCTTAGTATTTAGAATAATTAATTCATAATGTGGTAATGTGATATTTTTTAAGCATGATTAACTCGGCTTAGGTAATTATTGTGTACGCGTGTAAGATTTACAGATACCATGTTTCAATGCCGGTTACAAAAAACTATTTCCGTATATTAAACACGTTGGTTGGGTTAACTTTTTTTTTTTATTAAATTAATTTTAATATACAGTTTCAAGATCAAGATATCTATAATGGCATACGCCCTATATATGGTTTATATACGAAATATGAATACAATTTAATCGTACTCAATAGTTTTCATTTAAGTATTCTCATTTAAAATCACGATTAACACACATTTATTTTAAATCTCAAAGAATATACACACAATCAAAATTGTTTCAAAATTGGTGACTATTAGGTTGATATTATAATTTATGTATGACAAGAGAGACCTTCTGGTTTTTAATATAAGCTTCTATTTTTCAATTTTACAAGGTTGTAGTTGTATTTTTACAAATATAGAAAGATTGACGAATAATTAATAACTTACAAGACATACTTTATTTTAGATATTTAAATCATAAATATTACTCGTATAATCAATATTATTGTTGACTTTTTTATGATATTACAATCTATAATAAAACTCAAAAAACTATTACCAGATGTTGTATTATTTTAGTTCATTAATTATAATAAAAAGTTTTGCTTTTCAGCTCTAAGTAATAGTTTGAAAACATATTTAATTGAAAGTTTAATCCATCACAATAACAAAATAACAATAAACATGGGAACACAGGTACATAGGAAGTAAACTACTCGCACAGCAAAATGAGATATTGACATAATGTAGTATATTTTGTGGGACTCTTTACAGTGATATACTCAATTGTGTTAATGTGTCTAAAGAAATATTACTCTATATGATGTATTATCCGAGGGTAGCTACACCAAAATGACTTTGAACAGCTATATTAAAAAAGTGTCATTTTTGACATAGTGTAGTTTTTCGCAGGTATAGATATTAAACCCATTATTTTGAGTTGTTTATCCACTTATCATAAATTAAGAATCATCTTAACTGTGAATTCTGAATTCTTTTTAAGAATTGAAACTAACGTTACATTTTTACATACATATGTTTGTATCTGGGAAGAAAACTACACTATGTCAATTTTTGGTAAAATGAGATATCGATATAATATAGTATATTTTGCGACGCTCTTTCCAGTGATACTCAATTATGTTGTAACTTTACTAGAAAACAATGAAATAAATATTATAAAATGTTATATATTATCCGAGGGAAGTAACACCAAAACAACTTTTTTGACCATGCCAGATACTGAATTTAAATTGAATTTTTAATAATTTGCTTGCTAAAACTACATGTGTTGTTCGGTGAACTACAATGAAATGAATACAAAATATAATTAATGAAAGAATTAAACGGATTACTTACTAGAAGGAAAGTAGCACGTATTATTTGTTCAATGAAGCGTTAGTATCTGATAAAGTGAACTTTAATGGAATTTATATTGCACGAATGATTGATAAGCAATTTACGACCTTCCGTTCATCTCCCGTTATGCAGACTTACTCGTACGTGTATCACAGCAAAAAAGAAAACATATCAAGATTACGGGGAATGACATACACGCATTAAAATATATTATAAAGTATACACATGTAGAAGTGTGTGTAAAATAACGCAGCGAAAGTAGAAAGATGCGTGAAAGTAAGGATCCGAATCAAAATTTATATATATCATCGAACGTCGACGAATTTTAAATCCGAGGCGATTTTATTAGGTGTATGATTTATGACCGCGACGTGTAATGATACGTTTTGTATCAATACTAGATGATTAAAGATCGGCGTGTACATAATTTGAACGAAAACGATGAATTTGCCGAGATTTATCATTTAATAATGAACATTAAATGGCGTTTAGTATCTAAGGCGTAGATGAAAAGATTTTTACACGTTTTTTAATTACTAGTATAAGATTTCTCATTGCAAACTAAGCTCAAATTTTTATGAGGGTAATTAACTTAAGCGTTTGATTTATTCCTCGTAAGCTTAATTAATTATTGCAGGAATAATTATTTTTTCATTCTTAGTTTTTACAATTTCATGGCGGTAATAATATAGATACGCCTTCATATGTCCTTGAATTTTGAAAAAAATCTTTTTTAAGAATTCTAATTATACTCATTAATTGATATATTCATTCAAAAACAAAGCATATAATTTTCACAATGTGAAAATTGTTTTGACAGATTTTTTTATGAGGAATAAATAGTAAATTGTCAGTTATAAGCTAAACCAATTTGGTCCATCTCCTGATTCCAAATGCATACTACGAGATTTGAACCTTAGATTCTCATATCGTGAGTCGGACTGCGCTATCCACTTACCTACGAGGGCGACAAGATTGTGTCATTGTAATCATTGATATATTATATTACTTGTCTCTGACTTAAAACTACTCAAGTTTATCTTATAAATAAAAGTAGAAAATATATATTTTTATTTTCTAAAACAATGCGTTTTGTGTGCTATTTCACAATACAATATTAGCTTGTTTATTATTGTTATTTATATGCATACACTGTAAATTTGTTAAAAATTCTAAACACATTTCTGAAGAAGACATTAATAAACAAGCACATTTATTTTTTATTATTACCATTCCTAAATGAAGTACGAGTATATAAATTCTCCTGGCATTATGAATTTGTTTGTTGTTGATTGTTTTGACAAGTTCATATCTAGATTATAAAAACACATGAAAAAACATGTGAATTCTAGCCACTACGAGAATGAACTTGTAGTTTACTGATTTATACGCAAATATGCTGCTCACTTACCATTATTGGACCACAGTACTGAATTATGTTTGAACTATAAACCAAAGATTAATAGTGTCTCTCTGTATAACTTTCAATGCATTTATTTAGTTTGAATATATGTTTACTGGTTTATAACACTGAATGTTAACAAAAGAACATTTTATTATTAAAAAAGAAATATGTATTAAATTTTTTTGAAAGGTATTTCAGTTGCTACATCGTTATCTAAACTGTGTTTAGTATATATGAATATTTTTTCATCTTAACTAAGCCAAATAGATTCTCATGTGCTTGTAAAAGTTTTACTTAAGTGTACTCTTTATGAGTGATATAAATTTCTTTTATACATATTGTATACGCATATACAGGCGATATGGTACGTATTATTAATTACAACAATTAATTTTTTCGCCGTTAAAACTATTGAATAAATTTTCTACATTTGAGCAATGTCTATATCACAAGATTCTCAAGCAAGTATATTCATACATACTGCGTATTCAGAGAAAACATTATGTATATGAATACTTATGGGAACTTTTCTCATACTGATAATTTTTTAAGCACAGTTAACGTGTTACTTTCTTCTGACAAGCAGGTGAGAAAAAACAGCGGGTCGAAGTTATTATGAGATGTATTGGCACGAATGATCTAATTTTACTTTGCTGGGAACCAAGACGATAATTTATCACAATAATTTGTCTTGGTAATAAATTCTTTTTTATAAAAAAAAACATATCCAAACTTTGAAATACTTATATAAAACTTACAACGATTTTTATTAATAAATAATATCAGTTTTATTACACTGATATTGTGTAGTTGTTTGAAAAATAGTTTCATTAATGACTTTATATATTGGTATTATGATATTGAAAATTCTTTGGTACATTGTAAGGTAATCCATCTTAACTTGGAATGACAAATGTTAAATCAAAAATAATAATCCTTGCAATTTTAAAAAGAAAACAATACAAAGCTCCCAAGTATAATTCTGTCAAAATTAAATCAAATCAAAGAAAAGGTAACTAGTAAAAGTATTTTAAAGTAATAAATTGATTTAAACGTACGTTAAGTCGTTTCTAAATTTCACAAGTTTCCGCGAAAACAAAATGTTCTTTTTCAAACATACGAGTATCACACTTTTGTTATGTGTTTCATAAGTTCTGGCATATTTTTTAGATATTTATTCTTTTAGAATTATGATTATTTCATTCGGCCTATAATTATAAAATATTTTTTAATTTTGTACAAGACGTCAGTCATTCTTGTGAAAGTCCAGGGTGCCGCAGAAGCAATTAAACGGATAGGAGGGATCAATGTTCGGGCGATGGTAGGGGGAGGCAGATGCGCGTTATCTGTCCCTGTACCATTGGTGACCCCATTTCAGTAGCCAATATGATTAGGATCGGAGCATATGAGGCTATGCTGTGCGTACATATTTTGGAAACCACCGATCTGTGATCACAATGCAAAGAGCGTTTTGGCGAGGGCAATGGCGATGAAAAATGCCGTTCCTAATGCGAACACAATTCGGTCCTGGGTTGGGCAGTTGGAAGAAATTAAGAAGTCTTCAAACGTCGGCCTCTACCCTAACAGAGCTAGGAGAGCGGATTATTGAAAAAGTTAAACCTATAACCTGCCATTTGTGTGAATAAGCTGTACAAAACTTCCAAAGTTCATCTCCAATAGCATGTTCTTGTGTTGAGGAGATTATTATCCGAACTTAATGACATTCAATAATACTGCTAATTTCTAATACAAAAACATTTTTTTCATTATATATCACCATTACTATATTGTAAACTCTTCAAAACTGCTTAACCAATAAAGAACCGATTTTGTTGCAAATGTAATAATGTTTTTAAAGAAATTTTGATTATCGACGTTTTGGCAAAAATAAAACTAAACCACCATAATAATAGATCATAAACTATCATATTGGACAATGGATAGTTAGGTAATTATAAACTTAAATTATAATTTAATAATTATTTATTCAATATACGAAGAAAGGTATGTTAACACTAGCACAGAAACTAAATAACAAGTGGATTATTTATACTCACACGGTTGAAAATGAATTATAGTGTCAATACGAATATCATTTCAATACATTATCACACTCACGCTTTGGTACTAGAATTATAAATAATTTAAGCGATTAAATGTTTATTTCTACGTACGCTATGTAGAACGGAAATAATTGGTTAAAATAAAACTCATCTTACTAAATGTTAATTAATTTAGCCAATTATTTTTTCAACAGGAAACGAAAACTTCCGAATCACCAACACTAGAAAGTGATTTTAAAACATTATTGGTAAAAGACTTTATCGAATGCTTTTTATAATAATTAGTTTTACACAAAACCTAACAATTCTATGTAAAAAATCCTATTTTTTGTAGTTTGATGTTTTTTTTTTTATAAAATGAACACGTGATTAATCGCATTCTTTATTTAAATATATATTTGGCATTACTTATAAACAAAATAACTTTAAAAAAGTAAATTTAAGTATATATTAAAACGATGTTTTAATTCTTACTATGTAGTCCACCCCAAATTTTATAAATCGTACTGCTATACTTTCAAGTATAGGTAAATAACTCAACCTACCCAGTCGATGAAAAAAACCACATGTTAAACGAAACACGTTTGTTTCTTTAATATCAGATAATGTGCAACCCTCACAAATAATAGTCTTGTCAGATGTCCCTTTTGAATTTACCTAATTGATCAGAGGTTCATATGCCCAACACTTATGTTATAATATACGAAAGAACTACGCATAATATTTGTCATTCTAATATTGTCTTTATTCACTGACCAAAATAAAGATAGATATTGTATTATTTTGAAAGTGATTTAATTTTTACAGGCATAGTCCAAACGATTTCCACGGTGAAATCTTACATTTCAGTTTATTGAATTGAAGAGAGAGCATTTGGAAGAGAGTTTTTCTTAAATATTTTCTCTCGAAATTTGGACCTTCAGCCAGTACGAAAAGTAAAATTAGAACATTACTTATGTTAGATTACATGCGGGAAAAAGAATCAATGAATTTTAA
>JAPMAE010003074.1:549-15953 GCA_036584705.1 Rhyacophila sp. 25_7
GCAAATAAAAAACTCAAACTAGTATCAATTCTTCAAAAAAAAAATTGTAAATTCCAAGAGGGTATAGTAAAAGAGTAGAGACGAAATTTAACATATCATTTACTAACAGCACATCTGACGTAAATTTGTATTGATTTATTTCTAAAATTTCCTTTATCTCATTTTGAAGACTTGTTTATAATATGTAAAATTTCAACGTTTTTATCAACATGAAAATTGTGGTTTGTAGATGATGAATGGTGACAAAAAGAATGTCTCATCTTCCCTTTTAACACAAGCTAAATGAGGGGTGTATTTCTATAGTGAACTTATTCCACCTTAACAAATTTGTAGCAAATGCCAAAAAAATGTGTAGTTTGTCGATTTTATGTATTTTTTTTTAATCTCCATTACAAATTGTACTCACTACAAATGGATGTAACAATAAGTATGTAATGTCGACACCGTAAATAGTTTTTTGTCATTTGCCACAAATTTGTTGAACTTGATTAAGTATCACTTTGGAAATACACACCTCAAAATGTTCTTTTACTCTAATCTTATCTAACATGGTTTTTATAATACTTTTATATTTTCTTTGGATTCTTTACGTTGTAATGACCATAATGGATTAACATTACTTTCATTTTTTTTATAATCGCACTGTGGATAAGATCAATTTGTTAAAAGTTTTCATACTTTAATAATTCTATTACTAATCGTATTTTACACACTTATCTTGTGGTTGTCCCTCTTTATAACAGCTTTTATATATCCAACACGAGTATGCGTACACCAACTTTAGTAGTTGAGGAATACGCGTAAAATATTCCGATGATGGCGAATGTACGTCATCCGTGGATACTAAAAATAGTTTTCTAATACGAGGAGTACGTTTCTCCAAATGAGGTGCATAAGATTACGTAGTTTTAAAACACGTTTGGAACCGCTGCGTTACATTATACACTACCACCCTTCGTATTCAATTTATTTCTACAAGTCCAAAAATAAAATCACACATGTTTTTTATTCTATTAATACAAATAGTACTAAAAAAACTGCTATTTTGAATGTAGGTCGCACATTACCTTGTCTTTGATCTTAATTATTTTCCTAACTTGTGTGCTCATTATTTTCAAAATAGCCTTAACAGCAAAGTTATGGTTCCCCACGAACATCGTTTCACCGTGTTCGTAAAAGTTTACCCTTGGCGGTTTAATTTTGTACGTGTTTTTTTTTCTGAACAAAAACATAACACACCATAATAATTGGCCGTTTCATTCAAGTTAATATTGATTATTTTACCGGTTTCACGACGCAGCTTACAATTTTGGTTTATTTTTATTTATCGATTATTCGATTCTTAAACATTGTTTTTAATTTGATGATTGCTCAGTAATCTATAATATTGCTTGAAATGTTTTCGGGAATCGAATATAAATTTAATTTTGTAATATGATCTAAAAATCACGATACAAGAACAACAATATTCGTTTATAACAAACGCTCCAAAATATGTGTAATATTGTAATTACTACGAATGGAAAATAGATTTATTATCTGCAAGCATAAGGCACACGGAGCTACTCAAAAGAAACTGACCACTGACGCAGATCACGAAGCAGTTCTTTGTAAGAAGCAGAATCTTTGTAATCGAATTGGACACCGCGGATGGTATTACTTGTTACTAACTAATAACCAGTAACGCGTTGGTAAATCAGCTTTAGGCTACTCGACCTGTTGACTCATTTTTTACTTGAATTACCCAGTTCCTCGTCCGACTAATTACAATAATGTTTTGTTTTTATTATTTATATGAATAGTTGATAATCATTTTATATTTTTTTTATAAAATTATTTCATTTTTATTCACAATTATGAACCATCAATAAATGAATATAAAATTAGTGGTATTCCCTTGTGTTTGTATTTTTCCTGTGTAGTGCAGGGGACATCAATTGCATTAATAGCAAATAGCTGTTTTTAGACATACCGTAGGACGTTAAAAATTTTGCATCTGAAATTCGGAGTTCTTTTGCAGCAACCAATAATCTGCAGTCAATTTTTCTTTCAAGATATGAATGAATCCAAAATTTTCTTCGTATTACATTTATTGTGTAAACGATAGTAATAATATAGTAACACTGACTATTCCACCATACATGACCACACAGAATACTACCGATTTCGATCACTTCCGAGTCGATCGCGTGTGCGCAGCTGCATCACTAATACATTAGTAACCGTGTAGTAATTTCAATAACAAACCAGTCCCATTTCTTTTAAGTAGCTCCGTGTTCAGAGGGCCTAAGTCCTGGGCATTGTGGTAAAATCTCAACATATGATATAATTTCTCTTTTATGATGATTCAAGGGAACGATGTAATTTCGTCGTTGGATAGTGTCGCTAAAAATCCACTAAGGGCTCTCAAGATTGCGGTTTGCAAGTGATTATGGTCGTTGTATCGTTTTTACTCTGTACTAATCTGTAGAACTAACAATAATCTAAATTTAAATATTATGGTGAGAAATATACATTGAATAATACTACTTGTTTCCACTGTTTTTGTTGTACAGGTAGTATATATATTTACCTAATGAGCTAAACTTTTAATCCAATACTTTTATATCCAATAGTTTTGGAGTTCATTGAAATTTGATTGCAACTTCGAAACCGTCGTCAATACAGTGAACCCATAGAATCAACAATTTAATTTGTAATTTATTTTCATTATCGATATGTGTGAAACAAATATGCAATTGCCACCAGTTAATGTAGTCTCTGTTCTGTCCCATCCGAAATTGAACCTTATGGATTATTCTAGGGATAAATAACACGCGGCCATCTAGGCTCTAGAATGTGGCCTTGTGGTCGAATTTATCTATCTACCTAAAAAAGTATTTTTTATTAGAATCTTTGTTTTGTGGAGGAATTTTTGTTATTAGTTCAACGCGGCCTAATTGGTTTCTAAATGAATCGATTTTATTACAAATTAGTGCATGCTACTTTCTAGCCTAAACATGTACGCCTAGTATAAACTCGAAGTGACCTAGACCCGATAGAACGATATAGTTCCTCAATAGATTGATCAAATTTATTGATTATATCTGTATAAATGCGATCGACTGACAATGATATATTGAGGTACGAGTAGATTTAACTCTTCATTGCATATTACTTTTAATTTTCTACGAACCTAAACATCCACTTATATTTTCTTTAACGGTAAGGGTTCGTCCATAAACCAGGTAACGCTCTTCGGGGAGAGGGAGGTGTGCCCACTCACGTTTACATGGCATTACATGGAGGGAGGGTGGCCTATAATTTTTATTGTTACGTAAAACTTTTCCATCTCAAAAATTGGATTGGAGTTGATTGTAAATTGCATTTCTATTTAATGTGGTAAGTTACGTAACATTTGAGAGGAGGGAGGGGAGAGTCAACCGGAATGTCTGCATGGTGTTACATGGAGGATAAAAAAATAAGAAAAAACGTTACGTGGTTTATGGACCACCCTAAGGCAAGTCTACTATTGCATAATATTGTGAGGATGATAAATACCGTACACACCGCCATAATGCTAACCATATTGAATGTATTTATTTTTGTTTTTTTTTCTCTTGAAGTACAAAATACTGGTAATCTTTTGGGATTTTTATAAAATAAAATAATAAAGTATGAAACGAATTGTTAAAATCTATTATAGTTTTAGGTATTATAATATATGTATATACATATTAAAAAGCTGAGGTTGTTAGATATTCAATCATGCGCAATGATCCCTAAAAATATAAGAACGGTAGACATATACTGCATAAATTTCCATATTCGGTAATAGAATTCTGTTTTATGAACGCTATAAAAATAACTCTAGAATATATCTACATAAGAATAATTTATTCATTTTGGAGCTATGTAAATCTACGTGGTACGATTGTAGGATTATTTCACATTCTTTTCACCAATTGCAGACTTCGCAAGCTTTTCAATTAACATTTTTTTCGCGGCTTTCGAAAATGCACCCGCCAAATTAAATTAGATGCAGCACCCCATTGTACAAGTGACATTTCCATTCGGAGAGCTTTCCGGTCCCGCTCCACACTCTTTGCCCCGGTTTATGCATAATCCCCCTCATTACGTATGCCCGTCGTCTACGCGCCCCGGCAGTCGAGTCGTGTGCGGCTCTGCAATTTTATCTATCCAATTTATTTATAAGACCGGGATGTTTCTAACCTTACTTTCAGATTATACAGTCTCCTCGGTGAGCGATTTTATCATTTTGCTAACAAGTTTTTGATAGCCTTATGTTCCTCCCGCCCTTTACTTAGTATTTTAAAACAATTTGTACTAAGATACAAGTAGAAGGGGTGTCTAGCGTAATTCGTTAATCTACATTTTAGTAGGATTAATCGATAATCTCTTTGTAACGTGGTTTTGAAATGTTGCAAGATATGTATATTATTTACATAAATTCAACTTCGCATAATACTTAGGGACACGTATTTTGGGCATATATTTTTTTTTATCAATCATTTTATAGGAATAAATAACAAATTGTATCATCTATTTTTATTTTTGCTTAAAGTAATCCGAGAAATGTTAGTGTTTTGGCGAAATCGTATGATTTTTCTCGTAAACAATCACTCTAAACAAAGTTGCCGAATTTTATGTTTTCCGCATTTATTCAAAAATTGTCAAAACATGCATATCTAATAATACTCGTTTTGAAATACGCTTGCTATCAAACCAATAATGTTCTATAAACAATTTTACTATCGAAGTAATGCGAACTATTTATTTCATACTTGATGATTGGAAACATTTAAAAAAAAATATTTAAGAAATCGAAAATGACTTCATATTATACAAAGTAAGAAAATCTTTCAAGCACAATAACCTATCTTTTCCGAAAAAAATCAGTTCAATATAGACTACTCAAAACTAAGGAGGTTAGAAGGTATTCCGAAAAGTTGAAGGAAATTAAGAAAGAATTTCGCATGAAATGTCAAGCAATTCAACCCTAATATAGTCAATATCTCACGGGCAAGGAGATTCAGGTAGGCGAGTCACGTTGTTAGAAGTAACCCCAGCAGGTAATCGGGCGCCACAAATAAAGTGGGCACATAGCATCACGGAGATGAGAAAAGGTTATTTGTAAACGACTGTAAGACAGTAAAACTTGTCTTTTTACCTGAACGGAACGTCGCACCATTAACTTTTCTGTGCCAGACATGATATCATAACCCGGCAAGCTGTGATTTTTCAAGGAAAAATAAAATATAACCATAATATTCATTTTAAAGTTATATTGAATGTTTCTTTATCATGGGTTTATTTTTAATGGTCATATTATAGTCATATATCTGCATGCTCATATTTATAATCACCCAATATATTCAAATTTGTCTAGCAAACTACGCTTTAAGATGTGTGATTTAATTCGCTTTTGGCACTTATCGGTTAATTGTAACTGGAGTTGACTGTCATTCGATGGAATCCGAATTCTTTATCAAGTATCGTGCCGACTCTGTGGAAAAAAGTGTTGTCGTGCATGAACTATTAGATTCTAAAATATACGAGTATAATTTGCATAATATATTATATATAGGTTGTTCCGGGTTGATGTATAGAGTACAAAAATATTGTTTTCAATAAAATGCGCTCCATTATTGTCGAGTCCACTCATTGATACAAACCGCTTTCATAACGCCTTGATTGTACTTTGAATTATTATCTATAAACAAATTTTGTACACTCGCACATCCCTACAATTACACAATATTCATTTTTCTTGTGTGAGTATTTTTTCCTCCCCCTAAAAATAGAAACCGTCCGAGGAGTTTAGAAAAATCGTCTATCTTTCCTTACAAGAAAGGTAAGAGAAGTTTTCGAGAATTATTTTATTATTCTATATAGTCCCTCTGAATGTCCGTAGAAATGTAACGTTTCGGGGTTATATCATTCATCTTGATGTTGGTTTTGTAACGATATACACCCGATCACTTTTCGCCTGTCGATACTATCCTGCAAATTGAGTTTAATGAGTTTTCGCCATCTTAGAGTAAACACTCGGAATGGATCAAAATTATTTACTAAGTAACATTAATTCTTTATTTTTCGTAGTAACATTTAAACGACAATAATTATGAATTTGGTTTATAACAAATTTATTTCACATTCATTTACTGTTGCCATTCCCAAAACTTTTTTTTATCCGAATATCGAATATCACTGTTGATTTGGACGAAACGTTCGTATAAATTCAACAAAACAAAATCTTGTTTTGACGTAGTAAACTTTTCAGTAAAATGTAAGTATTTTCAGCATTTGTTGGTATTCTTTATGTTATTAAATGCTCGTATAATATGGGAGACAACTATTTCGCCTTTATTCAATATAACGAAATTTTAATAGATCAAAGTGTTTTTCACGATTTCACGAAGTTCGTTGTTTTCGTAAGGTCTTATTACTGTTGTATCAATTGATTACATAAAACATTCAAAAATATATTTGGTTTTTATAACCCTTCGTCACTGTTGAAATAAACTTACTAACTACTTCCATTCGTAGATATTTGCACATATATATATACGTATGCCATCTTTTCACGTGCACGTACATTCTCATATGTGTAATACTTGCACGGGAGTCGTTGGCGAAATTTTCAGTCGCGATTACAAACAATTTAGGAAA
The DNA here is from genome assembly GCA_036584705.1 of Rhyacophila sp. 25_7. Classification (NCBI taxonomy): domain Eukaryota; kingdom Metazoa; phylum Arthropoda; class Insecta; order Trichoptera; family Rhyacophilidae; genus Rhyacophila; species Rhyacophila sp. 25_7. Next base: position 7,222 of record JAPMAE010003074.1, read on the forward strand.
CTTTCGCTGAGAGCGAGCTTCCATTCCAGACGGTTCGTTTCAGCTTTTGGATAGTTGCCAAATAATGCTTTTTTTAACACCTAAACACTCGCGTAGAATCGATATCGACATGAAAAGCAAGTCACAGGTTGAAGAAACATAACGTTTTTTATTTAAAAGTTTAATAAACTGGAGTATTTTTATTTCAAACCGTCGATATACTGGTAGAAAGCGTTAAGTCAAAAAACTCTTGCTTTAAGAAAATTGATTTTTTAGTTTGAGTCTCTTACCCGTATTAACGATAATACGAGCATGTTAGGGCAACTATGACTATAATATAAGTCTTGTAAAGGTTTTTTTTCTAAAATTTGAATATACATACTTAGAAATACTTATTCTGATCAGCCAAATAATCCTTAGTCAGTTTAACGTGGTTAGCCCGTAATAAAATATTCAACATCGACTTAATAGGTAGTGGTATTTTAATATTACAGAAAAAATATAAGAAATATAACTAAGCTTATTTTACTAGACGGTAGAGCATGCGAAAATCAACCAAACTGCATTATTAGGTCAAAATGGTAATTTTTCCATTCAACGTCTTTTGCCAGTATATCAACGAAATATGAAATACTTGACTAAACTAATATCAGAGGTTATCAGGGTCTGATTATAATTTAAAAAAAATACGAATTATGTAGATTAGTGTGTATAATAAGATATATATTCACATCACTATTATCACATAATAATGCAATAAAAAGCTGAGATATCCCCAATAGTGTACTGCTATAATTATTACCCTGCTTTATCTTTTTTACCAGACAAGCGAACGACTTATTTAGACGCTTCTGTATCGTAATTAATAACATAATGAAATTGTATATCATACAAGGGCATACTACAGTTACAAGTTTAAATCACTTAATAACGAATTCCGAAGCAATAAAATTTCTGAACAACGGTTCTTATGGGTCTCTAAGAGTTTCGCACTTACGGAATGTTTCCTATATATTGATTACAAAAAAATACGGTACAAGTATGATACATAGTTGTCACATTTTACCAAGGATAGCTGCTGTATTAAAGATTTTTAACACCGCTATTCTCCTAATAATCGTTACAAAATATTGTATAACACATTAATCAAAACAATTCTCAATACCCGATACCCAAATTGATTATGTATTACTTAAATACAGGAGTATTTGGAGTCCGGTTCAAAATTTACCGACTCCGATTTTTATATTTTATTGTATTTTGCTGCGTCAATAATGTGAGTGACAGAAATCATATAATATTATTTTATGATAGACCACGTAAACGTAACCACCAAACGATAATTGAAGACATGACAAGAAAACACAATCATTTAAGTTAATTTACGACACGTAAGCGTGATATAAACAACACCGTGAGAAACTGTCGAACATAATGTAGTCGCAGAATTCTGAATCATATACATTTGACATATGCCGTGATGGTATTCATTAAAGTAAATAGGATAGATGATAAGAAGAAGTCGGGAGTCGGGAGTCGGACGATTTTTTCCGACTGTGGAGTCTTAAATATGAATCAATTTCAACGGACATTTAATGAATCGTCAATTTATTCTGCGCTTTTTTCTGAGATTTGATATGTTTCACTTATTTAATTGATATATAGCGTCTACCAATGACAATGCATAAAGTCCGAATTATGTATTATAAAGATTTTTAGAATGCACACAAATGTCCACTTATCGATGTGAAACGCATCAGAAGCTTAATATTCTACGATCTAGCTTTTCACGCGTTTTTATTACTTGGCAATTGAAAGAGAAAACTTCAGAGCCTCAAAAGCATACTTTTCAAGCTGTTGTATGAATGCCCTACGAAGAGCGTCGCCGTTTATTTGTGTTCTCCCATTTCCCAGTTCCGCCCTCACACGGGTCCTATTGGGCACACGGACATGGTATTTACCGAGGCCATCTTCAAGGAATTTAGTAAATTTGCAGTATCTTACGCGGAGCAATTTTGCGCAGACACCCAAAGTTTCTCGTCGGCTTCGAGCTTGGTTGGCCAAGCTGATTGAGTCGTCAGCACTACGGGGTGCATACGGCACCTCATGCCGATATGCAACTGAAGAAGAGGCAGACTGCTGGTCAACACTTTTATTCGAAATTTTCTATTTCTAAGCACATACGTACATGGTGATACTGTCCCATGCGACTCCACTACTAACAGGTTTTAAATCAAAATGTGGGAAAAAAACATTGCTTTCGTGAAGGGTCAGGAAGGTGACAGCGCATAATCGTGGTTGCAAGTATTGGTGAGTAAGACGCTTCTTCAAATTGCTAGGCTAAGGATTAAGAAATGGCATAAGAAGAGGAAATATTTATTTCTTATATTAGTATTTTTGAATTTGCAGATCACTTACTTAATCTCACATTATCCGATAAACCTCCAAATTAGAATGTAGTAAATTGCAAAAACGTAAGTCGCTATCTATTTTTCAAAGTAAGATGTCTCAGGCAGTATTGCGTATATATTAATAACACTTTTACCTGTCACGTCTCTCAAGGGAAATTCCTGGAAATATATTGAATATTACTGTATTTCTATAATTCTTGGAAATGCTCGTTTTCAGAATAAACAGGTTATTTTGATATGATATGATATGATAAAATAATTTGAAGCACAACAGATGAGCAAACAGAAATGAAATTGTATTATTTTTTATCTAACAAAAAAAAGATCCGGCCGTTTTTATAACAATTTTTCCATAGCTGAAATGAATTGTGTTGCACGAAGCGGGCTTTTAGTTTATAATGGAAAAATAAGTCAATGGGGTTCGAATCTATTATCATTCCGTAAAAGGTCTTGGAAGCTGATACGTCGCGTGAAAAGTTGTACTGGAAGAGAGGCCTCTAAAGTAGGTCATGCGTTACATCACGAGAACGTTTTTGAGCGCCAATGGGTTAAAATTAACGAAAGAGTCCGATGAAAAGTACGATTCATATACTTACTATTCGCATATAGTTCTGTTGTGCTAATCGATGATATATTTTTATTGTCGTATTAGATCAGTCTAATAATGCCGCAATACTTAAAAAGTAGTTTCCTAGACAAATTTGAATATTTTGGATGATTTTAAATATGAAAACGCAGATATATTACTATAATATGATCAATATAAATAAAGTCATGACAAAGAAACATTCAATATACTTTTAAAAGAAATATTATTAGTCACTATTTTTGGTTAAAAATTCACAGCTTGCCGGGTTGTTGTATTTCTGGCATAGAAAAGGTTAAATAGAGTTTAAAAACAATGTAATCCACCCTATAGAAATAATTAATATTTCTTTATATACTTTGATACGGAATCTTCACAGTGTGAAGATTTTCTCAACATTTAGTTTTACAACTAATACTTTTTGATTTTTACCTCAATCGATTTTTATTCATATTATGGCTATAAACACAAATGGACATACATTTTAAGAAAATTGTGACCAGCTACAGGATTAAACCCGTGACCCACACATACTTCCAACCTATGTTCACTGAGCTACCGACGGCGAAATTAGTGAAGCAGGAGCTATGTATGTTTTCCGTTATCATATTGATGAAAATCGTAGTATATCGACCCTGCTTAGACAAAAAGGCAGTGAGAAATATTGTGCAATGTACACAACTAAATACACGTTCTGTCAACAGGAATAAAGATGAAAATATCGAAATAAAGTTTTAGATTTTGAAAAAAATGACCTAGGAAGTTTGTGTGGAAAGGAAACAAGCATTAAACGTCAATTTTAATAACTTATACAATGCAATTTTCTTCGCGTATTCACAGTTGAACAATCGTGTAAATAAAATGTTTTAATAACTTTAACATGTTGTTATCGACCAATCCCCACGTTATTGTTCATCGTCCGCCCAACTGGGTGACAGTGTTTCTTACGACCCCTTGAAGAAAAGAAATCATGTCAAATGTAGGCTAAATAATATGGAAAATTATTACATATTTTTTATACAGCCAAAATGAGGCATTAATAACGACCGTCTTTAGTTTAGGTAAAAGGGAGTAACCCTCACAAAACACATTTACAGGAGGCACAAAAAACGCTTTATAATGATTTTTAATCAAAGTCACATTAACACAAACTTGAAGTGCAGACGACCAATAAATTGGTGTTTTATTTTCCTGATCTGATAATTAAGAAAGTTATTGAAGCAATAAAATTGAAGTTTAACCCTTTTTTCCTTTCTATACAAACTTAGTAGATCGTTCTTTTTTCAAAATCTAAAACTGAATTTCGATAATAATTCAGCATTTTTGGCTTAATTACTTTTGAGAAAACGTGTATTTAGTTTTGTACATTGTGATTCCCAAATAAAAGGACTTTTCAAAAATCGAGAGTTACGCCCTTTTAGTTAAACAGGGTCTATATGTTTTTAATATAGAAAACACTGTATAGAAGTAATTTAATTACAAGTTTAGAAACACACGTCTTTTATTTATGGCTTTTATTCGTTCTTATGTATGTTTTATAGCAGTTTTAGAACATATGTTTAAGTTTAGTATAACTTCTTCGTGAACTAAACACGCCATTTTGCAATCGATATGCTGTCAAACATCGGAGTAGGGTTAAAAGTTATAAGAAGTTATGGGAAACATTAGAGGGCATTGTACTTATGTTCTAACTTGTTGTGCGCAAATAGCTAAGCGGTTTTGCTCCGGTTCGCTTCACAAAGCCGCCCATGGTCTTGATACATCGCGGGATTTTGAATCGCCGGCTGTTGGCACGCAACTGGCCGGAAAACCGGTGCACTTGTGCGGCTTGGCGGTCGGAGTAAAAGTGACACGGCGCGAAAGTTACTTAGTCGCGATTCGCGACTGCTTTCCTCGGCTGACTACCGCAGAAAACAGAATATTATTTGGTAACTGTAGCAATGGTAAGAAGTGTACGCGGGAACCTGTTGCAATATTGGAATACCAATATTGTTTGTATTAATAATATAATTTACTGTCAATTCTCGGTTAGCCATTAGTTTGGCATGTGAAGATTTTTATTAATTGAATTAAAATTATTAGTTTATTTATTTTCTTACTGTATTCGTTCGGTTATTACGGAGTAATTTATATCTTTCTAACGTATAACTTTTTTTATATACATTACTAGCTGAAACCCGGCAAGCGTTGCTACGCCAGGCAAAGAAACGAGTTTTTCGTTCTTTAATTTTGTAAATAGTATAGTATATATTCAAATGATTTAAGATACACGATATTTTTAGTTTTTCCGTCTTGTCCAAAAATTAATAACTTTGTAGGCTGTTCTACTCGGGAGCATGCAATATAATTGACCATGTGAAAAACATGGATTTCTCAATTTAATCTACACACTTGAAGTGATTGTACTTGTGTTTCGTTGATTGTCATTGAAAAAGCAAGATGAATGGAGAACTGTAATCGTTTAAAATCAAATGGCATGTCGGTGAGGATCATGGGAACGCGTGGAAGGAGGACAACTTTTCCTTTTGATTTTCTATAGAGAATTGTCGCTTCGATGAAGTTAGGCATCAGTTTTTTCACATAAAGTCTGGTTCCATTGCACAGTCAAGGTGCATTAATGCTTCAAAAATATATGGGCGCACCAATTTTGATTGACAATATATGCGGTAACATTCCCGGAAGGTCCGAAGAATTTAAAAATTCTTAAATGTTTATAATAATTTCATTATACAATTAATGTAGTGTCAATTTCGACTATGGAAAAAGAATTAATAACGTTTTGTCCACAGGTGTCCACCAACAAAGAAAAAAAATAATAACTTCAATAAATGAAACGCACCTCCTCCCATTCCTCTTTTGAAGCTGTTTGACACCTACATCGCAAAAACAAATATAATCGATACTAAGGAAACTATTGGCTTCTCAAGCCGTTCAGTTTATTTTATATCATCGATCATCCACTTACTGAATACCATGGCTTTATTTATTGTCAAAACAATGCATTTATAAACCTCCAGTCTTGTTTAGTTTTTTGTGATCCGGGTGGCGAGTATTAAATAACATTTCATACCTTTTATATTTAGAAATTATTACTTTACTTGAGTAGTAGTATGGCGAACTCGTACAAAGAAGATTTTTTTTATTTACTGTAATTATTGAAATGTACATATCGTACATTAAGTTTACTGGTTCAGAAACCACCTCTACCTTCATATTTAAAGAACAGATCGCCATAGTTTCAACGCAATCGTATAAGTCAGAAAGCTATTCACTAGGAACATAGACTATATATACATATATAGGTAGATAGATTAAAACAATGCAGTACAACACTGATTATTATAAATCCATCTCAAATCTATATTCAAATTAACTTATTTGTGCAAATGTTATAACTTTTTTCACATCATTTACTCGCCAGTATTTGCAGTCCCGATTGTGCGCGGCCTCCCTCCTGACAACGCAGGAAAGAATCTTTGATTTTATATGCCTGATATTATTTTAACCACACCCATAGCAGAGCTGCATGGATCACCATGCACTAAAATGCGAAAAAAAATTATATAAGTTGTAGACTGTCTAATTGCCTCATTACTCCTTAGTGGCATGAAGTGTCATGTACACCGGTGTGGCGAATACTCAATTAGTTTTGCCGTTCAAGCCTGAATCTCATGAGTTTACTTGGGAGTTCGTGTGAAATTTCTCCCCGAAAAATGCCGCAAATTTGGAAAATTCCTTGAAATTATTATCGGTAGATACCAAGTCCGCATGTCTAATAGGACCAGGACGGATCGTGATTAGTAACTCCGTACGAGGTAAAATCATTAATTGTCAGTCCCTTAAGACATGCTCAGCAGTCTGTTGGTCATGGTCGCAAGTGCACTAAGGCCTCTCTACTAGCTTACGAATCTCATAGAGGCTTGACAGTAAATTTTTCATGTCCAGTCATAAATTGACTGGTACAATGTCTAACTTCTAATTAAATTAGATATAAATTAAAGAATTGCTTATTTGTGTAGGGTTTCGATCCAAATTGTCATTTTATTTTCACGCCAATGGCCAAATTAAACAGATTTGAGGAAACGCTATATTCTTGAAATTTCGCTGTAGTGTAAGTCAACCAATGCCTCCATTCTCATGATCCCTTCATCGTAATTCTTAAAATTGCTACATTTTTTTGTGTTTTAACAAATTCATGATTCGATCCCATTTTTCGCTTTTATGTCAGTTTGTCCAAATTTTAAAAGAGTACTACTACCAATATTTAGCAGACTTGATAAATAAATGTCGATATCTAAATCTATATATCGCTAAATCTTATATCTTAACTTTTAGACAAATGCAATTAATCACATAAAGTACGTTTCTACAACACCTGAGATGCATTAAAGTGTATCAACCCTTATTTACGTAGCTTATATACTTTCCCCTTCGTTTTCCTTGCTCTTTATCAATTAATAAAGTCGCCCTCTTTATTTGTAAGTTCTAGCTCGATGTTGCTAGGCATTCGATAAAGTAGATAAACAGTGCGGAAATGCAAAAGGGATGGTAAATTAACTGTGGACTCGCCCCGCCGTTTCCGGTCAGCTGGGGAAAATATATAATGGCATTTCCGGTGGGTTGCAGTTGTGCATGAAACTTGTGCCGTGCCGTCCCCCTGTCCGCTGATTTATTTACAGGGAATATTTTCTACTTCGTCAGTCGTTTGAAAGTACGGTGACTTTTCGAATTCGAATATTGAATGCTGCACTTACAAATCTATATAGACATGGAAAACTGATTTTGCAAAAGGCGAAACGTTTCCGATTTCCAGTTCGTATGTTTACATTTTATTTAGAAGCGTGCTTGGTCGAAAATTTATATTTAATCACGCTCAACGTTTCAGAAAATATATTATAAAGCGAATATGTTGGTGGGTATGCTACTCATATTGAAGTAAATATTATCGTCATATATACTCAAATAAAAACAAAATAAAAATATGAAAGGAATGCACACAATTGTGCCAATTAACTAAAGTTATTAAACGAAAACACAGTTCGTTTCAAAATATGAATGGCGACAAAACCCAGAACACGTATATGAAACTGTTATAAGATATTTTGTATGTAGTCAAACCGAGCTTCATGCTACTATTTAAAAAATATTTTGAAGTAAATTTTCTACTACAAAATGATATTTAATTAATTTTCAAAATGTTCGTAATAAGCCTTTTATGCAAATAGTACACTCAATGTTAATAGCTAACTATATACGATATGATTATTCGACAATCTAATAAAATACTGTGGGTGAACACGTGTGGAATTAATCGTATTTTCAAAATATTACCCCGAATCAACTGTCAGCAAATATGACAAAACTAAACATCTGTAAAATTTGACTCTAATTAAGCAGTTACCTTATAATAAAGGTCCACTATTGATAATTAATTAATATACATTCAATAAGAAAACATTTTCTTTTAACAATCGATACTAACACACATTAAATTTTCGTTATTATCTCATAATCTGACCAACAACGAAATTATTAGTTCGTTTTCTTGTTGTATAAATATATAGTCACATTAAATACAACACGGTTATACCTAGGTTTCGTTTACGTTCCTTCAACTGGTCACTTTTATCAAATTGGGAACCTTCCATTCTTTTTCAACCCCCTCCCCTGACTGTTTCCTGTGACCTCCATCCCGTTCTGATTATTTGCACTTGTGTTCGTAATGTGGACGATGAACTTTTGTACTCGGAAGCAGA
>JAPMAE010003075.1:0-15950 GCA_036584705.1 Rhyacophila sp. 25_7
TTGTATTAAAATATATAGGATGGTGGCCAACTCTCTCCCTCTTCGAGAGCGTCACGTGGTTATGGAGACCCTTAATCACTCCGACATCCACGGTTGACTCGGCGTCATATGTAATTATTCTCGTTTACAATTAGTCAGCTAATGCAAATATTTAAAGTAATTTATGTATCTTTTGCAACTAGCACGAACCTTGAACCTATGACTCCAGACCTTGCTAAGTGTACGCGCTATCCACTAGCCTGACGGGTCCGATGAAACTTTTTTTAAATGTTTATTCATTTTCATTGTAGCCAGACGCGAACCCGAAACGGTTGAGCTAAAAACTGACACTACTCGTGAAAAACTGTCAAAACAATCTTTGCACTGTAGAGACCCATATGCTTCGTTTTGGAGCGGATATGGTTAAAAGAAAAAAAAATATCATTAAAATTTATATTATATTTATTTTTATTTATTATCTATTTGTAATGGCAAGATACGTTTGCTTTCTATTTTAATATTATGATAGTCGTTACTATGATGGAGGTATATAACAGACTATACGGTGAATTTTAACTTATTGAAGTTAATTTTGGTTGGTTTAATGTATTCTTTAATTAATTTTATCAACCGTCAATCCTTGGTGAAAAGTCAATATATTTTCATAATGAAAGTTTTTTAAAACTTTTCTTCGCAAAGCATATCGTAAAAAGTCACTATCAATGATTTATCTGTTAAAAAATTCAGTTTAATATATTATTACATGCAAAACCGGTCTTGTATAGTGATAATATATATTTTATGTGAATAAGACTTTGATGATATTTCAAAACTTATATTTATATATAATAAAAATTGTCACCCATGGGGGAATAGTAAGCATACACGTATTGTCTCACTCTGTCGGTCGTTCATTTGCATTTGAAGCCGGAACCCAGAATGGTTAATGTTATAATTATAAAATATTACGTGTGAAAGAAAATTACTATTCAAAAAATCTATTCTATTATATTGAATATTCAGTACGTATCAGAAAAATATAAGATTTCAAACTGAAAAACTACCTTGTTATGTATTCGCTGTATTAAATTGAGTGGGTACTTGAAATAGGTTTAAGGAATAATAAATAATCTACAATTAAAATGTGAATAAAATATGTGTATCTCTTTTAAATGAAATAAAATTAGGTTTAAATTTTAATAATGCTATAATTTTTGTTCAACTATTTTACAGAGAATTTGTCTTTTATTTCAAGAATAGGAATAAAATAAACGCAAATTTCTGTTTGATAAAAAGCCACTCCTATAAAATATATAAGCTTGCTTTCGTTGTAAGAAAATTTAACATTTATTACAAACCGATCAACTGGTGTAATGTTTTTTACGTTGAATCTGTATTCTGCTTAATAAAATCATTATTTATTTCCACGAAAACGTTTTGCAGTCAGTTAAAATCTGAGAATCAGGTGATAAATATTTGAAAACCAATCAGTATATAGACATCTGCAGAATGAGTTTTAGCGAAATTGGGTTGATGGAGAATTTTCGCATGAAAACCCCAACACGATATTTCCATTACTCCTATAATGTCGTAGTTATAATGAAACGAAGCGGAGCAAAAAAGAAAAAAAATGTTGTATTTATATATTTATAAATATAAATAACTCTCTCCATTGAAAATATTCGTCACTATATTATAAAGAAATCTGCTATGACTAATTTAACGAAGTATTTTAATCATAAGTAGGTTTTAAAAAATATTACATATTGACACTTGGAAGTAATGAGAATATTTTAATATATTTTTTTACTATCAATGTTTTATAGTAGTAAAAATACGTATTAGGTTATCATTGTATTTAGGCTACAAAACAATTTAATTATGTTGGTCATTCATATAATTTAATATAAACAAATATCTAAAAAGTCGTCCATAAACTACGTAACGCTCTCTTTTGACCACCAACGTCTACATGACATTACAAGAGTGAAAGTGGGGAGGTCAAGCTGGATGTCTAGGTGGTGTTACATGGATGGGAGAAGAATGAAAATATGTTACGTGGTTTCTGGACGACCTCTATATATATCTGTATTCGAAAAACACAGGGATTCATGTTACAATTTTGAAAAATTTAGTTAATAAGGGTAACTTATAGTTTGTAATCATTTTTATTAGTGAAGAATCGAGGAATAACAAAATGTATTAGGATTTAACAGGCTCGTTAGATAAAATTATTTAATGAATTAGCTCTTATGGCCATTCCATATTTTGTGGATATATCTGTTTATTTTTTGGGTCTTTAAAGGGCAATATTTGCACACTAACAATTAAACAGGTAAAAAAAATCATACGTTTAAGCCAATGGTTCCCAACAGGGTCGGTACCTCCAACAGGTGAGCATTGAAGAGACATAAGGGGGAGTTTTTGAGCTAAGGGAAATTTAGGAGGCGTTTAAGACCAACTGCCGCTCCCTGGGCAATACTGGACGAGAACGCTATGGGTTACATTATTTCAAGAACATGAGTCGGTGTGTTTTGTTTCTTAAAAGGAGGAGGTAGGTCAAAAGAGATTCGGAATCTATGGCTTAAACAATTTTCACGTTTGACAATTATCATAATACATCCTCTTTCCAGCATAGAAAATCTGTCTAACTTAAAATACCTTAGTATAGTTGTTACCTACTCGTAAGTAAAATGATCTTTTAAATATTGTACTTAGATAGTATCTCTGTAGAGCTAGCAAATCGTTATTCAAATATTCCAAGTAATAGTTAGATATACTTTAAAATATCCTAATTAGCTATGGTTATTTTTTTTTTTAAATTATACACAATAAACGGCAAAAAATAGAGATCGCTTTCATACGCCGCTTTTGTTCAAGTGTACGCGACCGGGCATTGAAAATCAATGAGTTGAATATCTGGTGATTATGTTAAATATAGTCTGCTGGATTTAGTTGTTTAGTGCTTTTGATTTTTCAGATATCATTCTTGTTTGAAAAATCAATTAATCTTGCATAAATAAAACTAAAAAATGTAATTAGCATTTAAAACAGTTGAGTGTCTACCTCAAAAAAAATATTTTCTGTTATAAATAATTATTATTTTGACATTTTTATACGGATTATTTTTAAATATTCATTGGAGTTCATTAGAGTCATACATAAATAGAAAAAAAAAACATAAATAATAATATTCAATGCCTCGTCTTGTTGTCAGTTCAAATGGTTACAAAAGCAATAAAAAATCCTTAATAAAATTACAATATTAAACTTTTAAATATAGCACAGTCATACTAGGAGAATAAAAGCTTTCGATACCAATTTTATAAACCTCATTTTTCAATCATTATTTAATTGATAATACTATATATCATATAAGCCGCAACAGCACAGAAAATTTTGTAATATTTAATTTTATATTCATTGCGGAATGTCAATAATTGCATTATTCATTTTAATTAGACCTCTATTGGTTGGCAAAAGGGTCAATAATGTTTAATTAATTTGATTGTAACATAAATTAATCAACGCATGCATACAAAGTAAGAAGTTCTGAATGAATATTTGCAAGCGACCACCACATATTCATAGTTCTTTATTGCTGAGCTTTAATTTTAGCAAGTTCAAAACATTTAAGTCCAAAAGGTAAATAAATAGTAGTTTATGGATAGTTGACGCGGTTTATCTCTAGAGTTTGATAGTTTATATTATGTGATAGTATTTTGTTTGTAAATCTGAACTTAACACATATTCTTGAAATACCGTTATTTCATCAATTATAGCTGTAGTAAATCTACGATTTTAAATGTTTATCTTGAGATACGAGTACATTCTAATATTAGTGGTATATTTCAAACGTATCTCTTGACAATTCAGATATCGTATAATATAACGAAGGTTTAGAGTCAAACAATGTTATCTATAAAAATGTGTTTTTTTTATTTGTGATAATGTTATTTTACGTTCTTGACTATATAATTGTCAAATAACGGTTTCTCAATCTTTTATAGTTTTTTCTTAAATCGTCTGTAAAGTTTAATGTTAATTTCATAAAGTTGCCTTTGTTTAATATAAAAAAGACTGTATAAGCCATTACCGTTCTCGCTTCAAGAAAAATTAAATTATCAAACAACAACAAATTATAACATTTGAACATTAGGTTTTAAATAAACACGTGGTTATCGATAATAAAGCGTTTATAATTGTTGAATAATAAATAAATGAACTTTTCTCTTTTCAGTTAAGTTAGCTTTAAATTACATATTAAGTTTTAAACATCATTTAACGCATTTCATTGTAATTTTGGCACATTCATATTTTATTATAATATTAAAATAAAATGAGGTATATTTCATCTTTCTTTATCTTTTGATGAAAAATCAATGTAAATGTCGTTAAGCAGAATAGAAATTAAAATAGAACGACATCTCGGAATTTGTCCCATTAAAACACGGTCAGATTGATTTTTTACTGGTGTTATCCACAAGCTATTTTGAAGCAGTGGTGAAAGTACTATTAAGTAATTTTGTTATTAGTCATTTTTTTTTTCATATCCAAGGAAGTATGGTCGGCGGATGATCCTAATTACACAAATTTAAAAAAAAAACTTTCTCTTATACATTTGGTGCGATTACAATATTTTTGTTTTTATTTTGTATTTGTAAATATTTTTAATTTATTAGGTTTTTGAAATTGTTTATTCATAAACATTTATTTGGTGTTTAGTTAAAATGCAACCCACCACATTCAAGTATATTATAATTAATTTTCTGGGCAGCCCAAATTAATTTTACCATATTTTAATACACTGTAACATAGTAGTACTCAATCATCATAAGAGCAGTGTGAAACACATATAATGTGTGAATGATTTAATAATAATAAAAGTTCTCAATATTCTCAATAATTTTTGAATTGAAGTGTTTCAGATGTGTATTATTTTTGCTCAAATAGGCCTTGGTATTTTAAAAACAAATACTACCAGTATTTTTTCATGCTGAAATATTTGTTTGTTAACGATATGGCAGTCATATACGTCATTTTTTTATTGTGCTATTCAGAACTTCAGTAGCAGAGACGCACTTGGTATACTGCCATCTATAGTCAGAAAATTAAAAGAACACATTACTCTCAAAAGTTTCAAAGTAGATTTGTAAGATGGCGCTGCGTAATGTAAGACATTTTTTGCTGAAAAAACCCCATAAAACTAATTTGTAAAAACACGTTACGCGAATTTTGCAATAAATACGAAATAAATGATAAATGTGGGAGTAGTGTGAAACGAAATGTTTCTAAATTTTACGGTCTTCCACGAAATGATTTCACGATTTTTTTTCTCTCTGGGTGAAAAAATACCAGGATTATTATATTAGTCAAAACTGTGGCAAATAATAATATGAAGTCTTTTTAAAGAAAATTATACCGATATGTCCGAAATAAATACGAAATTTATAAATTGTATACCATTTAAGCAAAAAAAAGATTCTAAAGTTCAGTATTTATTCCTTCTACCTCAAAATACTTGTTGCTATTAATTACATAGTTAAAATATTAACTATATAATATTTTAATTAAAATAAAACAACAAGTATTTTTAATGTGGCATTGTTTTATATTTGGTTTTTTTTCTTTTAAACAAACCCGCTCCAAAACAAAGCATATGGATCTTTCACAATGTGAAGATTGTTTTGACAGTTTTTTTACAAGTAATAATTGTCAATTATTAGCTTAACCATTTCGTATTCCTGTCCAGGCTACAATACAAGTGAATAAAGAAATGAAAAAAATGCATGCAGTACGGGCCTAGAACCCGTGACAACCGCTTATTTTATTATCCCTCAATTTTTTTTTGGTAATACTATAAACACGAAGAATTTTTTGGAGTATCATTATAGAAATGATATAATTATAATTTAATTTGATCAAAATAAACTATACAAATATTATTAAGAAAATAATAAAACATTTTTCTTTTGTTAGAAATTCATAATCATTATTGAATTCTTAGTGATATACTCGTAACATAAATACTGAAGTTGGAACGAGAACTGTGAAATTCCTAAATATTTTAATCATTCATTATTTACGTTATCTTGTATCTGACGTTTTCCGTTTCATAAGGTAATATTGAGAAAACAGCACTTCGCATTTGCAATGAGAAAACGACAATCAAACGCTGAAGCGGTAATACTCGTATGTGGTAAATAAATTTTGTCTGGTTTGATTGATTCGATACTATTTAATCACACATCAGTCAGCTTTGACAAGGGATAACAATTAATAAACAAATAAAATTGAAATACTACCTGAACTTTAGCCTACAAACTTTATTATAGTAAATAAGAATTAATTAATAACGATTAAACTCCATTGTAGCGGAGCTTCATGAGACTGTAAAAACACTGTTTTTTAAACGTGCTTTTTAAAGAAGTAGTCATATAATATTGGGTATTTAAAAATATAAACTATAGGAATACGTTTGGAATATTTATACCCGTAGAACTTTTGTTACACTGTAATGTTTATGTCGTTAAAATTAGATTGTGTTTTGATCAATTTAAACGATCATATATATATATATTATTACAAAAAAGAACAAATCTATAATATTACATGTTCAAAACTGATGAAGATTCTGTCACATTTCTAACTAGGACACAATGTTGCGTCGTGTCCTATAATATTAAGAATATGAAATTTCATTCGGGTTTTCACCGACGTGCGCAAAATAAATCAATTACCATAGACATCATAGTTGGAACGAGCGGGAAACAAAAGAAAAACAACATTTTGACTATGGGTTTAACGGAAAAACTGCACGCTCTGGCGAACGGTAATGTAAACAAACAAAAAGTCAATATTTTCAAGTAATTTATTTTTAGGCCCAGCTATGGAGACGCTTTGTTTTCGTCATTTATTTTTATATATAGAAGCACTTTTTTATTTTATGATTCCGTAACTTGAATCGATAAAGGTGAAATTGATTGAAATGTTGTATTTTCGGGTATTAAAATAGAAGGAGTTGAATAAATATACATTTTTAAAGCAAAATATATTGACTAATCATGATGTTTAGAATCGCACAAGTACAATTTTTGTTTAATCATTTAATGGTACGAACATTTTTTAATATAAAACGTACAACCAATGTCCAACGAGTGATACTATCACGGATAGTACTTAGGTTAAACGAAACTGTCAGGAGTATTGCTCCACGAGCTCCCCATTCATTCGTAGAAGAGACATATACATAATGTGAGTTTTACTCTAACAACATCATACGTCCGTGACAGACGATGTGTGCGCTACCCTTTTACAATTAAAAAAATCACCTGATTTTGATTGACGTTTCATGTTTCATTTTTTTGATATTTTATTTCATTTCTTGACTGCTGAGTAATACGACTATATATAATACATATTTCATATGTTCATGTTTCTACTTAAATGGTAAGTGTGCGTTTTTTGTAAATTCTGAAAATAACTTTTTATGAAACTCTAACTTCTCAAAAATCGCCGAATAATATTTTATTTATATATCTTTTTTATATGCTTAAATATTATATTTCGTTTTATTTAATTATTGTATTATTAGTATTATATTTTTATATGTGAATATAAAATACATTCAATACAAACGTGATATTCTCAAAGTGATGAAAATAATGTATAAAATATGAAATGAAATATATTTTATTTGCATGTGTGACTGCGATGAAACTTTTTCATCTTAGCACAAAAATATTTGATTCAGCTACAAAAATAACAATATCTTGTCATTATTACTGGCCTTTGCTTCCTTGGTCTAGATTAGGGATTCACAATGTTTTTTTGATTTTGCGTAAGCTTTTATGCATAAATTTAACAATTAATTTTCATTTTTTTATTTAGTTTTTGTATTATCCACTGGATTGTAAATGTTAATCAAATACAATATTAACAAGCGAATCGTAAGCGTTCGAAAATATTTACATCGGCTATTGGCGATCCAGTTTTTTCTATTATGATCGAATTGTATTATTGATAATTGTGATATATTCATACTAGAATGATGTTACATTTACTGTCTACATTGTCAACCCTGCGATATAAATGCTATTTGTACAGGGTAAATGTTATTTTATATGAAAATTAAAACTGCCTATAAATGTACTATGAAATGATAAATTCGCATTTTACCGGAAAGCTTTCTGAAAGCGTTCAAGGGAAACGGATATGGAACTTTTATTCGAAATAAATGAGTTACCTATGTAGGTATTTTCAAATTCCGCCAAATAGCATCGAAACGTTATAGGATTATTCTATCTAGGTCATTCGTGACTGCTTTTTTATTTATATAAAACAAAAATATCAAATGCAAGCTGAAAGGTGAAAATAGTTGACGTTGACATAAATAATCAGCTAATCGATAATATATAAATCTATATTTTGCACAGTTTCAAAGATATTCAAACAGATATTGATTTTTCATTTTTAACCCATTTACCTATTCAAGTATCAAATTTAAAGTAACTGGTTAATGCTACATTTTTTACTCTGATTTTTAAAACGAATTTCTACGGCGGTAAATTATTTTTAAATACTTTTTATAAATACGAATACTTCAATTGTGCAATTTTAATATTGAATATGCTGTATTGAAAAATGTTTGTAATATAAATATACAATAATATTAATTTCTCTTGAATGACTGTATCTAATATACTCGTATCTAACTACTGTATCCAGTACCAGAAAAACAAAATAGAAATATTTTAAGTTAAGAACGTCATATTAACTTTTTTGTGCCAGAAGTAATGTCACAACCTGCCAAGCGGTGAATTTTTAAGGTAAAAACTTGCTTCTGGCACTTAATCTGTTACCTTAAAACTGCTTCTTTCTTTTCGCACGTATTTGAAATAATAATAGTTTAAGAAAACGGACAAAGTATTTTTTTTAACACGGCTACAAAAAAAATAAACCAAATATTTTTATGTTTAACTAATAAAGAATTTCAAACAAAAACGTTAATTTTATTTTAAGAAATCCAGTAATGAAGGCGATTTTACACTAGTTCTACGTATAAGGATGCATTTATTATTTGAAAACAATATTAAATGATATTTATGTTACATTTATTCAAAAGTCGTGTATATATATATATATATATTATTTTACCAAGCCATATAATCATATTAGATGTATTATAATAATTATACAAATTATAAAGTAAAGCATATATCATTGTAATATCTGCATATTATCTATTTTACCCAGTTATCTCTGAAATGTATCTCGCGTACTAAAAGAGAATCAGGTGAATATACTACAATTAATTACTTTGTATTATTAATTACAGAAAAAAATATAAAAAAATGAGACGATGATACTGATGATAATGAGATATTAACGTTGTTGTACGTAATAATTTTTAAAAAATATAACTCTGCTTGATATAACATGCCTTTCTTATTTCCCTTATAAATATAACTCGTGTTTCCAAAAGATTTTCAAGACAAGCTCTTGACATATAACAATATACTAATATGATACTAGAGAAATAATGCGACGTTTACTTGTACGGGAGGTATGTACTCGTATCTCGTGTCAAACGCGTGGAAAACTTCAAACTTGGTATTAGATAAATTCCTCCTTAACGCGAAAGCACACAGTCTTTTGTTCCTGGATTATATCTTTGAACGATAAAGGTTTCTGTTTGTCTTGGCGTTGCGTAGTTTCAAAATATGTTAAGTGCTGGTATATAAGACTAATAATATAACAAAAGAATATTTCATTTGCTTTGCCATATAATCAATGTTCATTATACATAAGATAATATCAAAAAAAAAAACTAAAAATACGTGTATTCGTGAAGTGACATTTTTGATTAATACTCGTATATACCCATTCTCGGCAGAAGATCGTAAGCGTACAAATTGTATTTTACTGAAAGAGGTTTTTATCTAAGGTTCTAATGTTATTTTAGTAGACAATTTAAAATTAAAAACTTGTGTATATTATTTTGTAACTTGGAATATTGGTTAATGAAAATTTGATACCGTGCGGACAGTGAAGATATTTTCTATTCTGAACGCATTCGGTAAAACAAACGGAAATCGTCCAATTGCCGCTTACGATCTTCTGTCGGGAACGGGTCGATATATTACGCGACATTAATTCCGTAACTTACGATTGTGAATATTTTTTTATATTCTATAGTAGTAAACTAGTAACAAAATTTATTAATGAATCAGTAACGAAAATGTATCCTATGAAAGTTATATTCATATAAAAATATTCATTACTGAAATAAACCAATTAAATTCTATTGTACATTTATATTTTTAGTATAAATAAAATTAACAAAGTATTTGCAATTATATCTTTCGAAGGTTGTAATGATTTCAGTATTCAAAGATTCTTATTAAACATTATATTTTTAAACTATCATTAAAACTATTTTTAATATGTTTATAGATTGAATATTATTGTAACAGATTTTGAACAAATAAATATTATTTGTAAAACCGGACGAAACGTTAGTATAATTGAAAAAATAAAAAACAAAACTTAAAACCAAAAGAATCTTTAACGAGTTATTTTTTTTATTATTATCCAAGTACTTTATATTTAGATCATCTGGATCCGAGTATGGTTTACGATTTTAAATATGGGAAGATAATTTTTGTTATTTTGAGTACATTTTTCCTTAGTCAGTGTAAATTTAGGTATACTGATTTTTTTGCGGTCCTACAAAGTTTGAACATATTTTTTATAATTGTTTATCAACTCAGTACTAGGAAAACTCTACCATTAATACTTTTAAGAAGGTTTTTGTTTTTAATTTTTCTATGTATTTTATGTATTTTATCATAATATGTACAGCATACTCGTAGTATTAATAGTTGTCTTTTTAACATATGATAGCACAAAACAACTTGTTATAAGTAAATGATTCGCAGCAAACATAATAATATAATATACAATAACATGTTTGCAAGACAATTCAAGAAGACATGAAGGAATTTCAATTTACAGAACCCAAAAGAAAGAAAGAGGCGCGTGTTCTTAGGCGGCTATGAAAAACGGCGTGATATCAGCTCCGGGAAGATAAAAAAACGAATCTGATATATCAGTACGTAAAACCATCGCCTGGCGGAAGACGCAAACATCAATAAAATGAAATTCTCATGTTATTTTCATCCAGTGGTCGCCATAAAAAAAACCTATTAAAATTATTAAAACCTCGCTACAATTAAATGTCTATACCAAATAAGGTACACAATATCGGAACTATCAATATAATCATAATTACAAAATAAATATATAAATTTGTGGCAAAAATATCCACCCTATGTATCTTTTTTATGTGAATTCACTTCTACGGAATGTTTTAATTTTTTATGTGGATTATTTTTTCAAAAATTTCATTCCAAAGTACCATACAATAAGCGATATGCGGGAAAAATGCTTGCTATCACTATAACAAAAATATTTAAGAAATGGAATATTTTTCATAGATTATCCGGATTTTATTAATTCGGCATATTGTCTCAATATTGAAAGCTTTCACATGTGAAGATATTGATAAGAGTCTACTTAATAAATTTCTAGATCATGAAATCTTAAATAATAAGACTTCGATAAATATCAAATTAGATTACAGTATTGAAAAAAGTAGAACTTCCATTTAGAACATAAACAGCTCAATAATGAAGTGAAATGTGCTTTTGAATGAAATATTTTATAAAGATATGTCTTTGCACGAATTGAAGAAACCAATTTAGCGTTACTACATTTTTCATATTTCTTGAACGATTTTTATAATTTCAGAAACAAAAACCACGATTAAAACATTACAAACCAAACGCGTACAAAAAGCTCGTATATGTTTTCGAGGACAATATTGTAGATAATTATTTAAGAAAGCCACTAATATTAATGTTCTGATGAATAAAAGATATCTTTCATTTTAATTGAATAATACGTACAAATATTGTTTATGAAAATGTAAAAATTGAAAAAAGAATTTCACCCTCGTAGGTGAGTGGATAGACATCCAACTCACGAGTCGGGGGTCACGGTTCGAGGCCCGTGCTGGTCGCAAATTTTAGAAATGTTTATTTATTTTTAATTTAACCAGGATGCGACCCGAAATGATTGAGCTAATAATTGACGATTATTACTCCTAAAAAACTGTCAAAAAAATCTTCAGATTGTGGAGATCCATATGCTTTGTTTCGGAGCAGACATGATTAAAAAAAGAAAATATGTATTAACGTTCTCGTACACCAATTTTTGTTTGAATTTGAAGCTTTTTCGTATTTGAAATGATTTTTGTTTAATTATATTTTCTTCATAGATCAAAGTCATTCATGAAATATACGTTTACTGTGAGACACTTAATGTGTCATAGAAAGAACTTGCAAATGGACCTTATTTAAACTTAAACTATTAAAAAAAAAATACTGACCAATTCTTAAAATTCTTTTCTTTCTCGTAGATAGATTTGAGGGTAAATTTGTCTGCTTTCGTATGTTTCTAAGCTTCTCAAATTTTTAAAGTACCAAGTCAATTCATGTTAACTGAGTAATCAAATCATGAGTCGTAGTTTTTTCTTAGATAATAATAACATTAAACATATTATTTACTACAGGGTTCCTAACTTATAGCTTTCCTTAGTTTTTTTTTTTAATAGTTTTATTTGAGATTTTCTTCGAATGATCACTAATTTTAAATTCGTGTTTTATGTAACGATATTGGTTATAACAGAAAAGGTTGTACTAGTTTTCTTGGTATAATATAATTATTTGATATATTTAATGTTTTAAAAGAATTTAAAAAAAATAACCATCACAATGCAACCACGTATACAATTTTAAAACAAGTTTTGTTTGTTAAATGAATATAATATAAACATTCGTATAGATTAGATTGAAAAATATATAATATTTTTTTTTGTATCCAATTCGATATGATGTAATTTAACATATATACTTATTTTCGTTTTTATTCATGATAAATATTTAGCAGATATCAATATTTTTGTTATCATGAATGTGAACTGCGAACATCTTCATGCAAAAATTTGATGAATTTAATGAAAATTATAATGCAAGACAAAACTCACAATATATTAAAGATTAAAAGACATATATCTTTACGTGAAAATAATATGAATAAATATCTTCATATTGTATAAATGAGTAAACGATGACAATTTACAGTTCGTAATAAGGTATATTATTAAGAATCAATAATCAATATCTGGCTTTTCTGAAAATTTCATGGTTTGAGCTTTCATCAGTGAGCTCCCCAAATAGTGATGATGTAAATGTATTATGGTCGAAGCTTTAAGCACTGTTATTACCAAATACGCGTCACCTACCCGTAAGTGATAATTTTAATCAAATTTAATTTGCGAAAAGAAATCATTTTTATGGTACGCATTAAAAGTAAATTGAACATCCCTATTGCTCAATACGCGCGAACATACTTGCGTTATAAATCTGCGAAATATATCCTCTGAAGCAAACGAGCCAAAAGAGTCAGATTCGCGCGAGGGATTTTCAAATTAATTCTCTTATAGATGGAATGATAAGAACGACACAAAATCGATAGGCCCTCTTTGTCACCGGATGTCTAATTGATTCAAATCCGATCTGTCGCTGGAGTGACGTTCGCTTTGACTCAAAGCGATTTTCAATAGAACGCAGACATTTTCCAATTATTGGAAAACCGACATGGATCGTGATTCTTTTGACTCATTAGTTTAGGATTATGCAAATTCATACAAATGACTAATCGATTTTTACGATTGTAAAATACACACATAATAAATAATTCACAACTAAAAAAATATCTTTCAAGTCTAGTAATCACGACGCCTAGTAGTTATATCAATTGTCCAATTCATTAGTCATACCAATAATCTTCAAATAACCAGTTTTGAGATATTGACAAAAATAATATTCTAATGCTCACTAAAAATCAAATATTATTGATAGATGATGATAAAATTTTGACCAATTACATATACAAAAATAACGCCAGATGCAAAATTTCCGGTTCATCAGTAAGACATTTAGAAATTACCTAGCAATAGACTAGAGAATATTCAAATTTCGGGTAATTAAGTATGTACTAGTTTATCGGATTTTTTTTTGGTGGCAGATTGGAATCATCCTTAAATAGATCGACTGTAACATTTTACATATGACTGCATATTTAACTCAAATATCATTTTTTTGAGTTGTCTGACTAATGAACTGAACGATCTGGCTTCTAATTTCAACACAAATACATGGTGCAGAAATCTGAATGCACGGAATCTCGTTTTTAAATTTGTAATGATAAAACTGTATAATATATGCTTAAGAGCAGATATAAAAACAAAATGGATAGAGGTATATTCTTTTTTCATACAATTGTTTATTTATCTGAACAAGTATATCTTATCCTGTCAGTTACATTACATAAAAGAATACTTTCTTTTGTACTTTTGTCTATATAGTGGTGTTTGTAAGTCACCAACAAAATGTTACTCTCAATTGTATTTAAGAGAAGCTTATAATGAAATATACTTACTTACCATTTAACGATTTTTCAAAAGTTATATATCGACTCTGTTTAGGCAAAACGGCTTAACCTCCAGTTTTTTGAAAAGTGGTTTCATTGGAGAATAACAATGCATACAACTAAATACACATTCTATCAAAAAGAATTAAGCCGAAAATCCCGAATTATTATCGAGATTCAGCTTTAGATTTTAAAAAAACCTAGCAAGTTTGCGTGGAAAGAAAAGAGGCTAATGCTCAATTTTAATGATTTTTCTTTAATATATTTTTTTAATATTCTGATAAGATGCTCTGGCAAGAAAATGACATATCAATTTATTGGTCATCGTGCACTTCAAGATTGTGACTTCGACTAAAAATCATTAAAAAACGCTTTTTGTGCTTCCTGTAAAATTTATTCCGTGGGGGTTAATCCCCTTTCCCTTGACACGGTCGATATAATTTTTCGAATAAATTACTAATACTATTAGTTTGAAAAATCAATTATACATTTCAAAATATGAATATTTTATAAACACTACAGTATGTTAAAAAAATCAGTTATGTATACAAAATGATTTTACAAAGACTTTTATAGAAGTCTTTATTTTTACAGGAAACACAATTAATGTACACATGTAAATGAAAGTTTTCACTTTATTTTATTTATGGTATTTATTTTAATTTATATTTATTATTATATGAATAAATTTATATTTGATAAGCTTTTCAAACGTAAACGTATGTGTAATGTTAAATGCATGATTGTTTTACTTTGAACTATTTAAATTTCTACAAAAACCTTTGATTGTTACATTTGCAGATTTTAATAAGAATTCTCAAAAGGTACGCAAAATTAGAATAATACAGTAGCATTAATACTTATTAGTTATCTTAAATGGGTCAAAATTAGAGTTATAGTAAACAAACGTTATCAATATTTTGGTTAATAGTTGTTCATTATGAAATGTTAAGCTGGTTGATAATATAGCTATGCTGCAAATATATATATATATATAAATATTATCATTATTCAATTGGCACTACGATCCATTCAAGTCTATAACCGACTGCATATGTCCTCTCCAGGACTCTCTGTCTCTCTCTCTCTATTCATTCTCGCTAAACATGTTCGCATTATAGTTATGTTATCGGGCCGTCTCATTCTGGGACGACCGACGGGTCGAATGCCTACTGGAGTTCCTTCAAATACTTTCTTAAGATTTCTAGATTCATCGCACTTTACAACATGCTTCGCCTATCTGAATTTTCTTGCCTTCAAGATATTCACTATGTTGAAACTAAAATGCTCGCGGGGCTCCGGATGCGAAAACTTTGGTTTTTTTTAACTGGTCCAAGTATTCTTAGGATTATTTTATTTTTAAACTAGCTGAAACCCGGCATGCGTTGCTACGCCAGTCAAAGAAAGTTCATTCA
>JAPMAE010003079.1:3242-15277 GCA_036584705.1 Rhyacophila sp. 25_7
TGCCGAAAGACTGTCAATACAGAACTTACATTCTTCACTGTCAAAATATTTGTTTAAAATAAGGGATATTTTTAAGACTTGGTGATTAAACCATCAAATCACACTGAAACCTGTACAATATTAATTGGGATGAGAGACGCGATTCTGCTGGAGACTCCTCGACTTCTGGTTTGCTTGAAAAAATGCAAAATTTGTTTTGACATATCCCAGAAACAGTTCTTCTCATTCTCTTCGATGTTTGCAAGAAGTTACTTTTTTCAAGTAACTTTCATTCTTATACCTCTTATATTTCTAATACGTCCACTACTTTGCAGAAAGCTGTTATAAAACTGCAATTGAAATCAATGAGAAGAAATTCTCCATGAAGTTGCAAATGCTTTGATGAGGTAGTGACAAAACCTACAATTTTACTCTTTCAAAACTTGAATGACCACGTCTACTTTAATAATCCTCAATTATATCCAGTTGAAACTAATTATTGATAATCATTATGACGAACCTTTATTCTGCTGCTAGCTGCAAGTGGTTGCCAGTCTTTGTACCATTTCAATTCTGGATATGGCACACCAGTGACTCTAGCTTCCAGTCTTCCGGATTTGCGCACCATGATAATAGTCTCTTCCGGTCTCTGAATGAAAACTGGATATTCAGCAATATCTAATCGAACTCTTTGACGGGCTTCTCCGTGTTCATTTGAAGCGACTGCTTCGTACATACCAACGTCTCTCTCTAACATCCTGTAAAACACAATGAACTTGTGAAATTCACTTCGAAAGATTATTTATTCAATCAATGTGTGTCTGTTTATTAAAAAGTATTTCAAAAAAGTATTATGATTTTATTTATAGCTATTTTATTTTTTATTCAAATAAATTTTATGATATTAATCACAAACTTCGCATGATTGATCAAAGTGACATATCTGGCATTTAAGATATAAAAAAATAAGTGACGCTATTGGTATAGGATAAATGTCTTTTCTTCAAAACTGAGCATAATAATGATTTCATTAGGAATCTTAAAGGACCGGTTATAACACACAGCAGTTAGCCATGACCTTATATCAAACAGCACATTCGCTTGTCAATCTGAGGATTGAGGATTCAAATCTCGTAAATTACAAAAACTGTGCAGGTTTTTTATGTGCATTTGAAAACAAATTGTTTGTTGAATAATTGACAATTATCACTTGACAAAAAAAATCTTATGACAATCTTCATGTTGTACTCTCTATTTGAAAGTGGACGTGATTAATCGTATATTAAAGATACATAAAAACTACAAATTTCTTAAGAAAAAGCATAAAAACAAAAGGTATTTTTTACATACTTGTTAACAAACAGTGTTGCTTGTCCATTCCTAGTGTAGCTCCAGTCGTATCTGCCTCCCGGTTCAATCAGTTCATCATTGAAATAATATGTCATCTTAGGTTTAGGATAACCATAAACAAACCAAAACAGATTGCTGTTATGGTTTTTCACACCGTATTGAGTGTCATGTTCTTGTCTCAAAAATCTCGGAGCCTGAGCGTAACCGTCATGAGGAGGCCTCTCAATGTCGAAGTCTTTGGGAAAGTAAGGTGATGTTTCGGGTCTGAAATCGATGCTGGGATCCAAGTAAGGGATGAATTTCGGCGGGTCCGGTTCGAGCTTAGCCCTATAAGTGATAGCATATGGTGATGGATCACTGATTCCGTATTTGTTTTCAACGCGGATGCGGAACTTGTAGTCACGGAACGGTTCCAAATTGTGGATGTCACATGCGCATGAACGGATTCCGGTGCGAGCTGTGAACCAGTCACCGTCGGGTTGTTCGCACATTTCAACCTGTCAAAAAATAAAAGAATGATAGTATGATTACCATTTTATTTCAATATATTTAACATACAATAATTACGAAATTATAACCCATGATTTGCCTGAAAGAATTGAGTATGAAAAGTAGATTAAAATCTATTTTCAAGAACATCATTTTGCAGATTTTTTTTTTGAATAATGGTTATGTTTTAACAATAAACATGCTTTTTCACTGAACTTAATAAAACATAAAAGTATTTGAATGTGAGTATCACTCATTTTGCAATACCTCTTATTCAAATATTGAACGTACAGTTACATATCTGCTTAAGATCATTAACCTCTTGGCTGTTGTAATTAATAAAATCCTCCATTATACATAGTACAATAATTTGAAAGAATCTCTAAATATTTTTCTGAATAAAACATTAACATAAATAATTTAGTTTCACAGCTATATATATGTATATGTATAATATCACCCTTACTTGGTAAGTGACTGGGAATCTTGGTCCATGAGGAATGGAAGGTTTCCAAGAGAGAGTTAGTCTACGATCCATCATTCTCGAGATGATCGGTCTATCAGCCAAAGGCATTGGCACTCCTGTCTTCTTGATCTTATCGAAGTCACTGTACTGATCGGATATGGGACGTTTCGTGCGTGGCTCCAATGCTGTTAAAAATAAATTAATGTTACTATTAGTCGAGAAAACTACAAAATGACTTACGTAAAAACAATATCATTGTGCATCATATTTTTCTAAAATGATATTGTTATTATCTAATAATATGGTTTTATTGGTTTTATGTACGAAATTCGTAACAATTCATTATCTTAAACTTCATCATTTAATCATATTAAATTCACAATTGTTCAGTCGACATGTTGTTCACTTATGAGGCCTTGAGTCATGGGTTGGATTTCATAGATAAGAACAAATTTTCATATCATTTTTCATTTCTATTTGTAACCAGAACATGAATCCAAAAGGTAAAGCTAATAATTATTTATTACTTGCAAAAATAACAGACTGTAATATGAAAGGAAAAAATCTTTATAAGGTGAAAGTACCATTTGCTTCATTTTGGAGCATATATGGTATGCAAAGAAAAATATATTCAATTATACTTACAATCAAAGTTGAGTTCGGCGTGGCAGATGTCTTCTCCATGAGGATTGAAAATTCTGCATGAGTATTTACCAACGTCAGCTGGGTCAATGCCAAGAATAGAAAGTCTCAAAAGACCTGAACCTTCGCGGTCCATTCGAATACGTTCCGTGGGGAATAGTTTGTCACCATTTCGGAACCATTCTACCTGTTGAGTGTAATTTAACAATTAAGTTGATGATTATAGAAGTGTGCTGCATTCATATAATAAATATAATATTGAGACCTTAAAAATATGTTTCTATCATAGTATTTTATTACCTCTGGTTCAGGACATCCACTGGCGCATGCGGTGAACTTTCCAGTCATGCCTTTGTATACTTCCGTATCTCCAATTTTCTTCAGGAAAGATGGAGGCTCTACTTTCTGCTTCTTTTCACTAAAATAAGTTTTATAAACATTTACTTACGACATATATTGATATTGACCAGAATGTTTCCTTATGTCAGTAAGTTTATAAATTGCAAGCTTAATCAGATAACAGTTTTGGTTTTGCTGAATTTGATAATAGAGGTTTTTTTTGATGTTTTTATATATTCAAAAGAAATTTAGCTACATCGAGCAGCAAAATATATTATATAAATAAATGTATGACAATTTATGAACAAATTTATTGCCTGAATATTCTCATTAAATGAACGCTAGAGAAGGAATTGATACATACATTTTATCAACAACGTCAAGGGTGGCAGTAAGAACAGCTTCTCCCTCCCTATTTTTGGCGACGCATTTAATCTTTCCAGAGTCTTCCGGTGTGCAGTCTCTCACATAGAGACAACAAGCATCACCATCTCTCTTGATATGATACTTATCGGATTCACGAACTGGCTTGTCATTGAAGAACCAGCTGATTTCTGGTTGAGGTACACCGATAACTCGAGCGGGGAACTTGGCATCGAAGGTTGGAAGCTGAAATAATATTTTTACTCTTATTATTTTGAAATGTATCACTATACCAATATACTCACGCCATTTTTCAGTGTTTCTTAAAATTCACTATAAAGAGTTTTTCAATAAGAATGATATGATTTAAAAATGTCATAATAACCATAGTTTTTTTGTTTTTTTTTTTATTTGGTTTTAGTATACTCTGAAAATTTACCATAATTCACACGCTTAGACAACGTTTGGTAATTATCCGAAAAATTGAACAAAATAAGCATTCTTTTGTGAATACGTCAAAATTATGTTCCGTATAATCCAACCTACTGTGCTTACTATTCGGCGAATTAATGTAAAATGTAAAATTTAAAAATAACTTTACTTTATTGCTGCTGTAAAAGCTAGTGTTACGGAAGATTTATAGATTCCCAGTCATTCGCAAGAATTGGGGCTTTCAACAATGACAACTTAGTGCATTTTGAGAAAACTATCATAGTCATCGTGAGTTTGTTGATTGGGCTCTAGAACAATTTGAGATTGATCCGAATTTTGCTAAAAAAAAATCATTTCTTTGGATGAAGTAAAACCGTCATTTTTAGTGTGAAAGTAATCCACAGGAGATTCAAGAGAACCCTTTGCATTTGTAAAACATCACTGTATGGTGTGATTTTTGGTATGGTGGCATCATCAGACCATATTTTTTTTTTAAAATGGCCCTGGAAATGCAGTTATAGCGAATGGTGAACGGTATCAATCAATGTTAACAGAATTTTAGTTGTCAAACATGGATTAATTTGATTCGAATGACATATGGTTCTAACAAGAAGGTGCCACATAACATACTACTAATGTCACTATCAACTTATTGTAAGAATCGTATGGTAAATTGACAAATTTAAGAAATTCATTTGTTAAATTACCGCCAAGAAGTTGTGATTTAACTTTGGATTACTTTTTGTATTTGAAATTGATGGTTTACTCAAACAAATCATAAACACAACTTTAGGCCTGATTTATTTAAAAAGGTCATCGTATATTGGGTTCAACGAATTCACTCCTCTAAAAGATATCGAGGTGGCCATTTAAATGATTTTTTTATTTAAAATATAATGTAAATGTTTATCCTTCAAAATAATAATAATAAAAAATGGTTATGTCTTAAACAGTCTTGTTTTATTTACAAGATAAATTATTATAGCATAATCCAAACAATTGCTAATAGACAAACCATTGTCCCAAAGCAACAGTGGGTTATCTTGAAAAACCTTGTTCTGAGATATTAGGACTTGAAGGTTTGCATGTGTTCTAGCACAATCAAGTGGTCTAATGTAGACGATGAATGCTACCTTATTAAATATCTTCATTATTTAACTTTCATATAAAATTGTTACATTAAATTAACTATTAATATTTTCTACCTCTTTTGATAAAAAAAACATGTAAATCTGGAAATATCCCACTGTTCACGGAGTTGCATTTTATCTTCTATAGTTATCTCACCGTAACGTATGTATGTTTTATTTGGAAAATCAAATAATTTTGGTTTTATCAATAAGAATATTAAATGTACCCAACTTTTTTGAGGCTAGGAGCTACTTTTAATTAAAATTTTCATGGCGATCGACTTCTAACAAGAATCGTAAAAATACGTTATAATTTTTAGTTCTTCAATGTCGAATATATTCATTTTTAAAAAAAATTGGGATCGATCAAATTTTACCTCGTAATCGACCAGTTGGAAACCCTTGTTGTGTATGATATTTATTTTAGATAATATTTTAATACACAGATGGTTTTCGCTGGCCATCAAATTTTGGGAGTATCGTGATATACAAATAATTTAAGACAACGAAAAATGTAGATGAAAATGTGTAAAGAAATGTAGTAAAAAGTACTTATCGAACAAGAATTTAAGATAAATTATAAATTAGACCACAGTTGAGTAAATCTTTAGAAACAATTTCCTACAAAGAACCTACGTCGTTGAGATTTTCTTCTTCTACATCAAAGTTTGTATTAAAAGTTTTGAGATTATCCAAAAAAATTATGATGCTTTTGAGCTACAAATACCACTTTGGTATAAATAGATAAAATCTTGCTTTTTATTTGCTGGAGTGAAAGGTGATACTTTGTAAGCTGGTTCTAGTATTATATAATTCATCCGCTCTCTTACACTGAGTAATTATATCCTTTCTCAGTCTAACTAATTTTGTATTTAATAACCGATAGTTCGTCTTTACTGAACATTTCTACAGTATTCCATTTACATTTATTATTATCTGTATTAATAGATACAAATTTACCAGTCTTTTCAGAAACTTCTTTCAGTATATGAAGTCTGATGCATTCAGTTCTATCAACTTATAATGAGGCTCATTTTTTTGGGACATTTTATTATCATGGCTAACTAAGTAGGCACAAATATAGGACCTTGTTTCAAAACCCTTTTCTTGTCTCTCTCACTACAGGTAACCAGTTGACTTATTTTCACAGCAATTGATGTTTATCTGACAAAATATGTTTGAAATTACCTGTTGCAAATCGGTAAACTTCTGCGAGAAGGACGGAGGTTGGAACACTTTTCTGACACTGGCTTTGGCTGAGCTGGTATCTTCTCCAAGGGGACTGACAAGTGAACATGAGTAAGTTCCCACATCAGATAATTCTGCTGGCTTAATTTCCAAGCCAACCTGAGGAACAAAAATTGCTATGGTTTATTAACCATTACAAAGACTAATCTTTTCATAGGCTCAAAATATAAAACTAAAAATATCTTGTTTTTCCCTAAAAATACATTGTAGTGTTAACAATTAACATATTGTTAGGGAACGTAGATTTCCACATTGTCAATGTTTTTTTAGACAGTGACAGGAAAACGTGGACTCCACATAATGCACTATTACCCTCATCAATGGTTCATAACTATTATGATGATATTATTATAGTTATTTTTTCATTGATAAATTTTCATAGTGCAGTTGTAAATGAAATAAGTGTTTCTTCGAGTATGAGTTCTATTTATTATATTATTATTCTAAAATCTGCTCAAATTTGATTCATTTCAAAATTGAAACTATACTTTCAAATGCACTGAGCGTAGGCTGTGGGGTGAATAATATTCTTTCACGCCGCACTTCACGTACCTGGTTGCCAATTTTTTTTTTTTTTGTTAATTGAAATTCTCCTCAGATACATTCTTGTTTTGGTTTTTATGTTCTAAAAACAATTCATTATGATGAAGAGTAAAGTCTGAGTATAGAAACTAATCAATGCCTATTATTGAGTTTATTGTTCGACCAACCTTCTTTCCATCACAGGTGATCATAATGCGGTCAGATGGTGAAATAGGCTTTCCATCCTTGCTCCAAGAGACATCTGGAATAGGGTTTCCAGCAAACGGAGCTCCTAAAATGAGCGGAGATCCTTCTTCAGTGGTAGCATCACGCAGAGCATGTAAGAATTGTGGTCTCTCTTGAGGAGTAGAATCGTTTCCCCTTCCTAAAATTTAAAAAAATGTTATTGCCTGAAAAAGTTTTCATCCGTTTATGCCCTCCTTAATATTTGTCAATTTATGACTTTCTCCTTTTATTTCACGATTGTGGAAAGAACAAGGAATTTCAGATTGAATAGAAGTTGAAAGGTTCATGTTACCTGCGACTTCAAGACTTCCTTTGCTAGAAACTTCGCCTTTATCATTCGTGGCATGGACAGCATACTCTCCAGCATCTCCTGGACGAGCCTTGTCAATAAGTAAACAGCAAGTTCCATCTGGCATAGTTGTAATCTTTAAATGTTCACCGTCGGGTACAATTTCTTTTCCATTATGCGTCCTGTAGCAAAGAAAAATCAATTAACATTTCAAATTGTAAAATACAGAAAAATAATAAGCTCTGTATATAACACATATGGATGAAAGAAGATAGATTTCAATAGTTTAATGCTGTACTTAAATGGAGTTCATACCACTTAATAGTAGGCGGTGGATGCCCAACACATTGAACTTCCAATTTAGCGGGGAAGCCTTCTACAACCTTGACGGGCTGCAGCTCAGCAAAGAATGCCGGCTTCTTTTCTTTTTGATCAACATCAACTTTAGCGTTGCCAGTGATGTCTCCCAAGCGATTTGACACGGTCAGAGTGTACTTTCCAGCATCTTCAGGCTTTACATTATCAATTGTTAAGCCGATTAAACCTCCCGGTTGATTGATGAAATTAACGGCTTGGGATGGCCTTATTGGTAAACCTAAAACATAATAATTCGTCATTTGTTACATTATCAATTTGATATTCAGATAAACAATAAAATTTTCCTATTTTGTACTTACCATCCTTAAACCACTTGATTTCTGGTGCTGGGAAAGCGGTGACTTGAGCTTCAAGCTTGAGGCCTTGACCAACAATGGCCTTGCATGATTGGAGTTCTTTGAGGAAAGTCGGTTTTTTAGGTGACGCTAAAAGAATTATATGAATACATTTTAAATTTATTATCTGCCAGATATTATATCAAACTGACATTCAAAGGATGACTTTATTATTATTTCATGTCATTACAATATTTTTTTAATCAATTAATTTTCAAAATAATGGCGTGATAGAGTAACTGCAAATCATAATGTTTGATGAGATTTTTCAGTTTAAAGTACAATCAATTCCTTACGGTTAATGGTAACTGCGCAAAGGGCAGAGTTTTCACCATTGGGGTTGGTGGCAACGAGTTTGTATGCGCCACAATCAGATGGCTTGCTCTCCTGAATAAGAAGCTTCACAGTACCGTCAGGCAGAGCTGTCAGTTGGAGCCTCTCATCAGCCTTCAATTCTTCGCCATCCTTGTACCTTAAATTGAAAAAGAAACATATGTAGGTTTAACCGGGCTAAACATTAATATATTGGTTATTTCTGATTTAATTAAGTTTTCGGTTGCCAGAGATCGTTAATAAAGTATTAAGACGATATCCTAACAACTGGTTCCAGTTGAATTGGCAGTGTGGATGTATAAGTTACCCCACAATTGTTAATAAGTTGTCATCTTAATACAGTTGATATAGACTTACCCCGGAAATCTTTTTACTGTACGAGAATGAAAAGTAAATTTCTTGAGTTTTTACCATTTTGCTGTAGGGATAGGGCTGCCATCAAGTTTAGCCTTAAGCTCGAGAGGCTCTCGCTCATCCACATCAGCTGATCTTTCGAGTTTCTGAGCAAAACCAGGGGCAATTTGGGCCATCTTTACTTGAGCAGAAGTCTCAGCATCGCCTACTGCATTTGCTGCCCTAGCGATGTACTGAAAAATGTATATGTTTTAAAATTCTGCTACACGGTTAAAAATTTCATCTAGTTAAATATTAGCTACTTTGAAAAATGAATTAAACATGAAACAGAATTCATTCTTACTTTTCCAACATCACTGGAGTTGAAGTGAGTAATGGTAAGTTCACTATCGATCTGTCCTTCGAAAGTGGTTGTGATCTTATGACGATTGTCATCTTTAATTTCTTTACCATCTATGGTCCATTTTACCGTTGGCTTTGGAACACCACTGCAACGTACTTTCAGTGAAGTATCATCATAATCTTTAACCTTCTGATCTTCTAGTAACTTGGAGAATGTTGGTTTTTCACCTAAAATTTTATTTATTTGTTTTGTTAAAAACTGTATTCAGTTGAAATAAGGCACATGAATTTGTTATCGTAATGAGTTGCTATTTTAGTGAGGAAACATTGTATGAGTAAAGAAAATATAGTTATTGTGGTATTTATTAAACTTATTGAAATTACTTAAACATATACATAATTAAGATTAACAGCAAGGTTGCTTTAATCCACTTTTTAAATAATAAAATAATGTGTAAAAGGATTAGCCAAAACTATTTAGTATCTAATAAATAAGACTTTGATGTTGATTATCTGTACTTACTGTGGACATTAAATTTAGCTTGTTGGCTGGTTGTGCCTTCACTGTTTTTGGCTGTCAGAGTATATACACCTCCATCATCCATTTTGACCGAAGCAAAAACGAGTTTGTATTCCTCTTTTGCTGTATCTGCTGTAATTTTACGCGTCTCTGTAGGGACGATGACCATTCCGTCTTTGCTCCTAGAACATAAAAAATTGAATTGAAAATGCTGAAACTATAATACAAATCGATCGAATAACGATTTGAGTCAGTAGTACTTGTAATTATTTGAGCATAGGATAAACACCCTTTACAATTAGTATCGTGGCACTAAGAGCCCAAACAATTCTTAGCTGGAAGACTTTTCAATGCATGCTTCTACATTGTGTCAAAAAATCAGCACACTGCATTATATGAATATACTGCAAGCGTGAGCGAGGACAGTCTTAAATCAGAGATTTTTTTTAGTTTATGAAAAAATAATTTCATCATTTACAATAACAACAAAAAGATTTTTCTAAAGATTCACATGGGAGGCTCATAATATGTTTAGTGGGTCGCTTAGTAACTCGCGGGTTCCAGGTTCACCATCACTGCTTAGTGATTTCCTCAAATGGTGTCAATGAGGTGTAAGATATGAGTAGCTATATTGATATTGTAGAGCTCTTGGCATTCAATCATAGACAAGGCCTTTTTATTAGTATTATTATTCTGACAGATCCAAATGATAGTTAATAAATAACCTGTCAAGGAATCTACACTTTTACAAAACCACAAATTATTGAATATATTAATTACCAGGTGATTTCCGCAATAGGATTAGCATGGATGTTTGCAATGAAATGTGTTTCTTCATATGGAATAGCCGTTATATCTTTGAGGCCTTCAATTTCAGGTCTTAACAAGATGTCCAGCCTTGCGCTGCTTTCACCGGTGCCATATTTGTTCTTGGCTTTAATTGTATATTCTCCAGTGTCAACATGGCGTCCTTAAATCACACAAAAATTGGAATATAAATCAAAATGTTTTGGAGGAAATATTTTTTATTTAAGTAAGTTTCAATTTCATAGATAGTTATATATTTCTTACCTGTAGGTATGTTCAAAGAGAATGTGCATTCCTTCAGATCATTTTCAATTTCTTTGCTATTTGAAGATAATTTGACTGTAGCGTCAGCGATGATTTCTTCACCGTTATGGAACCAGGCAACATCAGGAACTGGATCAGCTGTGCACACAGCTGTCATCGTAACAGGGGCCTTATTTGGCACCTTTTGTGGTTTGAGGGGTCCAGTAAAGATTG
This sequence comes from Rhyacophila sp. 25_7, assembly GCA_036584705.1. Taxonomy (NCBI): domain Eukaryota; kingdom Metazoa; phylum Arthropoda; class Insecta; order Trichoptera; family Rhyacophilidae; genus Rhyacophila; species Rhyacophila sp. 25_7. The sequence goes on from JAPMAE010003079.1 coordinate 14,284, forward strand.
GTTTACGATACTCATTCACAGCTGAAATACAATCATTTTAATATGCCCAATTAAATACACTCTCTTAGACAGGGCTGGATTAAGACCCTTACTAACTAAATTTTTTTAAATTTAACTATCTTGTTACATTTGTATAACTCCATTCTGCGAGCACAGTGTATTTTATTTTACAGGATAAACATGATAACACAAGCGAGAATGCTGTATTCAATTTTCATTAAACTGTGAAAATGTTTATAAATTTAATTAATTTAGTCATTTGAATAATAAATTCGGCTATGAACAATTTATGTGGTGCCCTCCTCTTCCCTTGATACCATAAGTACATGCTTACTTTGCTTAAGGGTTAATCTAGCACTGCTCTTAGACAACTTAAATAACCTGCTATAAACATTTTCAAAGAAATATTAACTTAGTTACATTTGCAAACAATTCTTTTGGATTTTAATTCTTAATTATTTTTTTATGAGAAAAACATGAAATGAGATATAAACACATTTTCAAAACCAATTATTATTATTTACCATTAAAAAGTATCTATTTGCAATAATAAAAAAAAATGCATCCTAAGTATTCAAATTATTAGGCCTAAATACAAATGATTCTTAATTTTAAGCAAAGAATAAAAAATAACTCACATGTAACTGACAATGTTGCTTTGCGGGCAAATGTTCCGAGCTTATTGCCGATTTCACATTGATATGCTCCTGCATCCGTCATCTTGGTCTCCAGTATCTGCAGCTTGTAGCAGTCTCCGTCTTCTGAAATCTTGACCCTTTTGCTTGTCTTGATGGCTTCTCCGTTGACGGTCCAATTGGCCGCTGGCTTGGGCAAGCCTTTGGCAAACACCTTGTACTCCATGTTGAGAGATTCGTACACAGTTCCATCCTCCATTTCGGCACCGGTTATTTCGGGAATTGCTAGAGATTAAATCCAATTCATTTTATAGCTACAAATTCAGGCAATTTCGATAAATCTGAAATTTACCCCTGAA
>JAPMAE010003080.1:0-11480 GCA_036584705.1 Rhyacophila sp. 25_7
ATATATAATAATATGATACAATGCTAGATAAAGTTCAGCGAGGTCGTTTATCATTCTATTATGCAGCAGCAGTGACTACCATGGCGATCCTGCGGCGGTCTTTGGACCGGGAGACCAGTTTGTTTTGCAAGATCGTAGCAATCGCAACGTGTCATCTCTGCATGTAATAGATTCGCATATCGCAACCATCACAAGATGCACAAATCGAATCGGTACTAGGGTAAACAATAGAAGTACCGTTTTACTAGTGTGTTATTATTTTACCTTAGAAAAAGTATTAATGCATTATCGACAAAGTAAAAGTGTTTGGTAAAGAAAAACAGCCGTATCGATATTTAAGAGGTCTTTTTAATTGATTTACAAAAATAGAAAAAAACAAATATTTAACTGGTACGTGTTTCAAATGAAAGTGTGTGCGATAGAATCAACATTTAATTTATGGTGAATAGTTTAAGACTATAATATATATATTTTAACCTCAAAATTGACTAAAAACTCGTATATTTTTCTGTTTACAATTAATTCGGCGACAATATCGTAAATAGAGTAATAGAAAACTGAGTAAAATAAATATCATTTCCATAATCTTTAATATTTTACTTTTAATCATATTATATTGTGTAAATTGTACACGTGCATATGATATTTTAGATACAAACATAATTTTTTTAAAGTTATTTGTATATACTAGAGGTCTATGAGTAATAAGTATGTTTGAAAATCGCGAATACAAATTATTCCCATTTTTTTTTTCAAATATCAAATGTTTTTTTTTGTATTAATAAAAATATTATATTAAACACAATCTTGTAGCGAATTACTTCAAATATTATTTTATGTTTAAAGAGCTACAAACATAGAATTACGTTATTCATTAAACGGATATTTTGCTCAGAAATAATGATTAACTTTTCTAGACACAATGTCAAAATCCGGCAAGCTGTGAATTTTGAAGCAAAAATAGAACCTTAATATTTCTTTTAAAAATATATTGAATATATCTTTGTCATGATTTTGTTTTTAATATTCATATACAGTCATATCTGTGCGTTTTATATTTAAAATCATCCAAAATATTCAAAATTGTTTGGCAAAGTACATATAAAGTTAACTCGCTTCTGGTATTTAACCGTTTAATATATTACAACAAAAAATGAGTGTAAATCTAACTGTTTATTTTATTGACATATAATATTAATGAAATATATCTTGTTAGATTAAATCTTAGCACTTATTTACGCTTTTCAACTTTAAAAATCTATTTACTAAACATGTGTTCGTGATCTTCAATTGTTTTTCTTAAATTAAATTAAAAAAATTGATTTCTATAATCATAATTATTGTATTTTGACGATGCAGTAACAAACATCTTACATTCATCAAATTTATACTTGTATTTTGGAACACAGATTAAGCGTAGAGAAACTGGCCTCAATGTATTTTATATTAGTAGTAAAGACAGTTATGTAGTTAAAATAATACAGCAAGATAAAGAGGCCGCCAAATCACATAATAAGGCATTGCGGTTTGTAAATTTGAAGGCAGGCGTCGTGAAAATAAATGGCGTCTGAGTAGGAGGTGCGCCGCCAATGGCCACTGACAGTTGCGTACCCCTCATTCGGTAGCGAGCTTTTTTTATTGCCACTGGGCGGTAGGCCGGTCGCACGCGCCACTGCGGTTAATGAAATTGGTAAGATGTACCAGACTATAATTTACTGTATTAAGGCTTCTTTTATAATACTGAGAATATTCGATACCGTATGCTCAGAAAATGGGACTTCTATGTACGAGTATGTGTATGACGATTTTGTGCGAGTATGACAAGATGGAAAATCGTTTAGTCAGTTATCAAAAACAAAAATGTTTGTAATAATTACACAGTCCTTACATTTATTTCTACAACAATAAGGTTAAGGCTGATTTTGTCTGTTACAATATTTTCAACATACGAAATAAATATGATTTATTTTATTTAGTCAATGTTTAATGAAAATAACCTTAAAACTTAAAATAAAATATACTTAGTGAAAATTTGTATAGTAAATGCAAACTTCATTTACTTTTAATAAAATATAAAAATTGTCTAGATAATCAGTTTTGTATTAATGGGAAATATTTATATGAATGACTCAAAGCTTGACTTAAAAATAAATGGTTTTAATAAGTGTCCTTTATTACATTTTCATTTAATTTCATATTAATGGCATATTATTTACGTTACTTATAAATGTATACGTGAAATCAAGTAATATTACTGTGGATATATTACTTAGACATTTGAGAAGGTTGTGCCTCGTAAACCACATATGTTTTATAGCTTTTTAAGTCTCAAAAACTGAACGTTTGATCAATTTACAATAAGTACGTCAAAGAGAAAAAAAAACTGTTTTTGAAATATAATTACTTTAGCCGTGTATTCTATGCTACATAAACATTATTTTTATATATATGTAACATAATTTTAGAATACTTTAGTATGTATATGATAATTTAATTAGTTTTTTAAGAGATATTACTAGAAAGTAGGGAATTATTTAGCAATTTCTCGCAAAACTGGATTAAATTCCATTAAAATAAATTGATGCTTCGTAATATGATACTAACCATTCTTTGAAATAATGTCGAATTTCAAATAAAATCAAATTATAACCATACGTATATACGGTTTTTTTATCCGTATACCCTCCGAAACGAAGCATATGAATCTCTACAACGTAAAGATTGCTTTTGATAGATTTCTTTTAAAACTAATAATTGTCAATTATATTCAACCAATTTGGTCTATGTCCTTGTTTCAAATACATATAAGAAAACCTACACAATTTTCACCAGCCATGGAATTTGAACGCTAGATTCTCGGCTTGTGAGTCGAAAGCATTATCCACTCACCTACAAGGGCGATGTACTTGTAGGAATAATAAATTAGAACAAACGAGCTGAGCAAATTTAAATATATTTTAATACACAATGTATAATAATGAACGCTTTCGTAGTATTTTATACACCATTATGCACCAGTTGTCGAAATTTGTCTTTGGATATACAATACTTAAAAATATTAAATTGGCGCTGATCGAATTTAAAAAAAACTCTCGGAAAATCATCAATATATTTTTCGTATGCATAATTTTAATTAAATTTATTTCATGTTGCAGTACTTGGCTTTCTTATCGAGCGGCTGTGGCTAAGATATCTGTATTCTCAATTAATACGCGTGCTGCCTTAGCACACAAAAAATGGTCACTTTGAAGTGTGCGCAGCAGAAGCTCTGCGAAGTTACAATCTCGAGCTTATTACCAAATCAGTTCGCGCGCACACGTATTTTTATTTGCAAATTTAATTAGGCTCTCAATGATTATTATTCCACAGTAATTATTTTGTAAGCACAGTCTCGACATTAAGTGTAAAAAAGTTATCGAGGTTAATAAATACAATGAGTCATACGGGAGCTTTTTTCACTTAACGTAATGTAAGATGGGTTCTTGTTATGATAATTGATTAATATACTTACAATCTCTATATGGTAACAACTTTTTATGAGGGTATCATATGGTTTATATGAATAATCCCTCAGTATAACAACCAAAATAAAAGAAAGCTCATCTTTTATGAACCAACATACGAGTAGCTTTATCGTTTATTTTAATAAAACAATGCAAAAATCGCACAAAAATTGAACTCCTTAGTTCAATTTGTATGAAATATGTATTTATTTTAAAACCAGTTTCGTCCATCACAACATTTTCAATTAAGTTGAACTTCAGATGATTTTTAAGTACATAAATACGTTTTCTTAATTTAACACAGCCTTTCATCAAAAAGAACATAAGTAAATAGCAAATTAATAAAAAAGCAAAACCGGGATATTTTTTTTAGGAAATGATGTATTTATTAAGTGTATGCTTCTTCAAAAAAAAAATTACAAGCTGCATGTTAATCATTGTGAAATATAATTTTAACATTTGATTACTACAAACGTTTGATGTCCTAAATATCTGCCGAGTTTCCTAAAATTTACATTCCGAGGAAATCAATTTCACTGATTAAAGTTTTCATAATGTATGTATTATTAACTGACCATGTTTAAATTGTTACTAAAATAATTATATGTGAGACCCAGTACAAGAGACTTAAGAAGTCGTCCATAAATCACACAATGCTCATAAGTGGGAGAGGGGTGCCCACCAACTTCTACGCGATGTTACAAGAAGAAGGGTGGGTTAATTTTTATTGTTACTTAACATTTTTCCATTCAAAAAGTGGATAGTAATTGATTGTAACTTTCATTCTTATTTAATGTAGAAAGTTACGTAATCTTTGAGAAGGAGTGGAGAAGTCAAACTAAATGTCTACATTGTGTTACATAGAGGATGGAGAGTAAAAAAACGTAAGAAAAACGCTACGTTGTTTATAAACAACTTTGTTTTACCAAACTGAAAATTTAATGCAAAATTAATAATAAGTACTTTTATTTTTGTAAATCACCTTTAAAATGGGAAGACAGCTTTTGTTATTTTGTACAACTTCCTCTATATTCAAAATAATCAAATTATAGTAAAAGTAAGTATTTTTATACCGCAAAGTTTGCAATAACAGGAAATAAATAGAATGAGCAATGAACGTGTTTGAAATTGAGAAGAAATGTTGACTTCTGTGTAGAAAACCAAATTTACTGACTATTTTACTGCGTTGGTTATATTGTTAATGCAAATAATCAATAGAAACAATGCAAGGAAGGATATAGAAATTGACACGAGTCAATAGTTGAAGGCGTTCAACGAGCAACAATATTGGGCACATTTTAATAAATTTAAGGAATGAATATTGACATGATGTGGTTCCACTTATCATTGTTCTTTGATAAAAAGCATTTATCAAAACCTTAAACTTACCTTAGAAGTAAACGTTTTATACGTAACAGAAAATTTAGTAGATATATGTTCAAAAATAACTCATGATTTTTATTTTGGTTGAATAAAAACGCGTCCATTAAATGATAATCTTTGTATTAAGAACGATCTTGTAAGACCCTATTATATCGTCATTTTTAATAATCACGATATGAAATTCAATCAGAACGACGCCACCGCATTTTTAGTTGGTGTAGCTTTTTGCTCAGCCATGTACGGCATTTCGATAGGATAACGCATCTTTTGACCCGTGCCATACACGTGGGCAGCGCAGGTGAACACTCATACAATAACAACAACACGGCAGGGTCGTTATCCAATACGTCCCACGTGTGAGATTCGCTTCCGAGAGCGCGTGCGCGAAATGAAGACAAATAAATAATTAACTTGATCATGGAATATAGTAAATGTTATGCGGGCACGGTGTTTTTTTAATTCTTTCTTTCTATTTTTATTGCCTTAATATTCTACAGTTCTTTTTACTTATACATGCTATTTACTGGTCCATTTTACGCGGATTTTATTACGCGCAATAAGCGAATTCAAAATAAATGTATTTAGAATTCATGAAACGTTTACCAATGCCTATATTAGTTTTCTAAATACACAATATACTTGGATATGCAATTATCACAGAGTAATAGCAGAAAATGATTAGTCACTCGTTGAATAGTTTTTTTTAATAAGATTTATTCCACGATTTAAAATTTTATTTTTGTTCTTTTAACCATATCCTCTCCTCTCCAAAACAAATAAATCTCTACAATGCAAAGATTGTTTTGACAGATTATGACACTTAGAGAATTTTGTATTTAAACACTGATTATTTATTACTAGATTTTTTTTACCATCTCAGCTTCGAAATGAAGCATATGTATCTTCACAATATGAATATTATTTTGACAGATTTTAAAAAGTTATAATTATCAGTTACAAGCTCAACTTATTTATATTTCAAATGCACATAAAATTGTGCAATTTTTAGTTATGGGATTTAAACTCTAGACATTCGGCGTGTGAGTCGTATGCACTATCCATTCACCTACGAGCTTAAATTTTACATTTAAACTAAATGTATATTTTTTCAGAACCTCCAGTTCTTGCAACAGCGATTGTGCGTCGTCATCTTCCTGACACCTTTTCCACAACATATTATTTTAAAACTATCCGTAGTGAACCGCATGGGGTGGTATCACGATGCACATTATTGTAAAGACTATGAAAATTTGAATGAACTGCTGGTTAATCAGTTGCTTTTTCGGTTTATTCTGTGCGGCATGAGGTCTACCTTGTGTACTCTGTGTGGTGACAACTCGATCAACCCGCCCGTCCAAACTCGAGATCGACGAATCAGTTTGGGTGTTCTTGAGAAAGCTTCTTACAAAAATACTTGTTATATATTTGCTAGTGCAATTTGTTCGAGTAGGGTCTTATAATATATTCCTAAGATTTTCAATGACTTCACCATTCACAGATTATGCCAAATCGATTATGTCCAAATACTTAGTGGCATTATCAATGGAAGATCGTTTGCTATCAAAACATTCTCACTCTAAAGACTTTTTTTATTGAATGACTCAAATTCGTCACACCCATCGTTTCTCGCAAGATCACGTCGATATGAAACATTTAAAGAAATAATCAAATAAATAAAAATAGAATATACTTAAAAATGAATTCGAATAAACATAAATAATATGTAAATACAAAGAATCGTCATATATAATTAGCTTAAGTATACATAGAATATAATATATTACTTATTATATAGAAAACCAAAAAAATAAAACCTATTCTGTATTGATGTTAAACTTGAAAATTCAAGTATTTGAAAATAAAATTCCCCAAAGAACAATTGGGCCGGTTAAATAAACCAAGGATTTCGCATCCGTACTAATGCTGATCTCCGCGAACAATTTAGCCCCAACATAATGAATGTCTTGAGAGCAAGAAGACTCAGACGGGCGGGTTATTTTGTACGGTGCGATGAATATAGAACTCTCAAGAAGGTGTTTGAAGGAACTCCAGTGGGCATTCAACGAATGAGATGGGCGGACAATGTAACAAGAGACGTGAAAATGTTGAATGTGAATAATTGGAGAGAGATTGTAAGTCGGCCATGGACCTGAATGGATCGTAGAGTGAATTGATTATTATTATAATTATTAATAATATCGACCGTGCTTAGGTAAAATGGATTAACCCTCACAAAATAAATTTTACAGGAGGTATAAAAATGTCTTTTCATGATTTTTGGTCAAAGTCACATTAACACATACATGAAGTACATGATTTTCGAATTGATTCATTTTAACAAAACGTGTATTAAGTAGTGTAGGTTGTGTTTAGGATTGAGCCCTTTTGCCTAAATAGGGACGATATTATAAATATACCAGCATAATTTAAATGTATTGGATTATCGATCAATTAATAAACAATGTTAGATTTTAATGACTTAGGTCAGTTCCGTACATACACGCGCTGAGTTTACAAGTAAAGGGAAATTATAAATTTATTATTATTTACATATTAAGTTGAAGAAATACGTGATCTGGCTTTAGCGTCTGTAAATCGAAAAACATGAAATAGATGACACTGATAATACTCATAATTAATGCTGACAACCGGGAATGAGTGAGTTGCCAGTTCGAAGCCAAAGCTCCAATGGGGTAGTTCAGGATTTATCTGGAAATGAATTCAGGCTGAAAACTTTGAATGCTTGATCAATCCTTCCCAACTATTTTATTACCACACATTTTTAATAACGCTCTCTTTGATTTTTAAATCACAGTATGCAGCTAAAGTTAATGCATTAAAAAGAAGAATATTCCATAGATGAAGACTTAATATATCTGGTTTTAATGACGAAGAGATACATTGAGAAAAATAAACATAAACATAGAGGAGATGTGAAAGAGGTCATATTCTCATATTGAACCAATCAATTTCTGACTGGACATGCCAGGCATGACCAAAAGACAGCTGAATACATTCTACAATAATGTTCGCTGATGATTTTATCTTATCGGAGCTCTTCACCAAGATCCGTTTTCACACTTGTTCTATATGACATGCACACATATTATCTATCAAGGCCAATTTTAAATCTTTTTCAGAGTTTGCAGTATTTTATGGGAAATAATTTTGCGTACTATTCCAAACTCATTTATCGTCCTTCTCTATGGACAAGTTTAAAATTATATATTAGGAACGAACATTTCAGTCGTGCATGTGTCAGGAAGGCGACTGCACATAATCGTAATTGCATCTACTAGCGGGTCAGTGGTGACTCCTTAAAGTAGATAAAACATATTGTTGAACATAATTATGTCTTCGTACCCAAATTTCATTCAAAATAGACTTGAGAGCAGTTCTATTTGTCAAGGCCTCGCAACAGTTGAAATACAGCCTTATAGTGGAGAAGATTCAGAAAAAGTTTCTGAGACTTCTGTATCTGAGGATGTATGGTTACTATCCGTAGATTTATCCAACTGACTTTGTGTTGGGTATGCTTTCTGAATTTGAATCTTTACATGGCCGTGCATTTTTTTCGAATAATGCATGGTGTAGAAGAGAACCCTGCCACGCTGGCTAATATTTATATCTACGTGCACGATAACTACCTAAGAAATCGAGAACATCAATTTTTATCATTCCAAAGTGTAAAACTAACCTACCAGTAGTTGTGCCAATACGGAGAGCAATGATTATGTTCAATATAATTGTCTGGGCTATCGATATCTTCCATCTGAATTTGAGTTTAAGCAGATTCTATTCTTTGAATTAATTTTGAATAGAATCTGTTAGGGTCGATAGACTTCCTCAAATATATATATTTTTTAAATATATAATATAATTGTTGTGTAGTTTTACTACCAGTATCGTATTGTTGTATTATATTACCTACTGTTGTATTAATTTTTCTTATTTTTTACTTATATTTTTTTTTATGTATCTTCATATTGTGAATGTATTGAACTAGTAATTTGTTACTCATAAAAAACTCTCAAAACAATCATCATATCTAAAAGATCCATATACTTCATTTCGAACCGGAAATGGTTAAAAAAGTTCAGTTATAATTAATCAGTTTTGAAATATCCTTAAATCGCTTAATCAACTACAAAATTCTTCAATAAGTATCAACTATCGTAAATTTTTCCATTTTTTTCAGGCGAATATAAACTTTAGTTACATACTTAAGTGTTAATATCAAAATGCTTTTTATGGTTTTGGTTAATATTGAACCACTAAGAGCGACGCGTCAGTACAAGAAGAGGAGGCTTAATTTTATTCAGAAGCATTTTTTTTCAAGAGACATCGGCCTTCTGCAGAGTATGAGACGTCACGTAGTATCGTGGGAGGCAAAACCAAATCATGCAATGCAATACATACCACTGGTCAGTACATATTATTTACTTATAATTCATTAATTGTAATTAAAGCGTTCGAGAAACGTGATCGGGATAACTCAATTATTGGGTAAGAGAGAAAATCGGACATCAAAGTGATTAACACGCATCACGTATTTATACAAGTGAGTCACTCGATTCGTTTTTATCTTTATTAAAAACTGATAGTCCATAATATATGAGGCGAATTTCCAAAGTAAACTTATTCCACTTTAAAAAAATTGTGGCAAATATCAAATAACTATTTAACGGTGTCGATATTAAGTATCTTTTGTTATATCCAGTTGCAGTGTAAAATACAATTTACAATGTAAATAACAAAAATAATATATATTATCTACACCAAGGTTTCCCAACCTACATTCCGCGAATGCCAGTTCTCCGCGACAATTTGGCAAGGACACACTGCAACACGTTTACTTTATATTAAAAGGCGATTGATAATCAACCTCCACTAATGTTTATGACGTCAAGTATCTGGGTATAAACAGAGAACCATCTTTTCTCACACCGTGCGCATAAAAAAGATGGAGGATTTTGATACCTGACCGGTTGACAAGTCTTGTCAGTTGCTTAATGACAGTTGCTAAAATTGATAGAACGGTTAGCCGCGCTAATAAATATATATTTATAAATATTATTCATAAATCTGATAAAAAAAAAACAGCTTGAAAATACGTAAATATTCAGAAAATCAGTGTATAAATTCTCTAAAAAATAGTAACTAAATAAATAATATGTTTTAATAACATTTTTTTACTAGTAAGAATTACCCAACCTTAAAAATAAGCTAAGTGTTCCATTAAAATTTTCGGGTTTTCAAAGTATCATTGCAAAAAAAATTTGGGAAACCTTAGGGTCTAAAATCCTAAACAGTTTTTTGGCACTTTCCACATTTTTTTTAAATTGAATAATTTCACTTTGGAAATACGCGTCTCATATTATCTTCAATCAATTAGCCTTCAAATAACTTAAAGTAGAATTTACGGATCTAGAAAAGGTTTGTCTCTTCTAGGTATAGAATAATTCATTTATCTGTGCGCGTACCCCTATGTGTGCGGTAATTTTGTACAGACAAAGTATGTATGTAAGCGTGTTGAGAAATATTCCTCATTATTTTTCTTTTAACCATATCTGCTCCGAAACGAAGCATATGGAACTTCAGAATGTGAAGATTGTTTTGACAGTTTTTTACTAGTAATAATTGTCAATTATTAGCTCAATCGTTTTGGGTTCGTATCCTTGCTACAATACAAATGAATAAACATTTGAAAATTTTTGCAACCAGACCATACCCGTGACTCCCACTTGCTAGCCGTACTCGCTTTCCACTAGTGACTTTCAATATTTATAGTGGAATAGTATTATTCATTTATCTATGCACCCTATGTGTGCGGTAAGTCTGTATAGACACATACATGATGTACAGTAAACTAATCTATTGTTTTCATATTTTTTTATTGAAATAAAAAATAAAATTATTCATTACGTATTTATTGACATGTTTTTTTAACTTTAATCATAACTAGATAAAAGAACAGATGAATATTCTGATTCACTGCTCTCGCCCAAATCTATTGTGAATTCTATTTCGATATCATTCTGTCGGTAGTATTTTTCTTTATTCTCTTTGACATGTCGACAACTCTTAGGCCATATTTTTGCATCGATTTGATTTATCGCCTTCATTATTTCTGTCGCGGGTCTATCGCACGTTATGTTACGCAATATAATTTTTCAAAACTCCTCAGACATTTTCAATCAGGCTTAATTCAGGGCAGTAAGGTGGTAGACGAAGCACTTGTATCACATTGCTCAAATATTTCATCGATCTTATAAGAGCTGAATTTTTTTTTAAAAATCATATACCATTGCAATAGTTTCAAAAGTCTAAAATAGTTACAATACGGTTATTTCAAGATATATCATTGAATTTAATAATAAAAGATTAAACATCTTAATTTCGTTATTACCAGGGCTGTAGTAGAGTCGGAATCGGAAAAAATCGACCGACTTCAAGTCCTTTATTCTATTTTCATTAACGAATATCATGACAGCATGTATCAAATGGCAACGAATATATGTGATTCAGAATTATGAGACTACATTAGTTCGATTTCATTCTTGTATATATATTTTAAATATAATTATTTTGTAT